>LPNX010304009.1:44896-91786 GCA_001517045.1 Pseudotsuga menziesii
CAAATCTGATTGGATTAACAGATAGATCTCTTCAAATGGAGCTGTCGAATGTACTCCTTTTCTGAAAACAGTGAAGTGAAACTCCCGGAACAGGAAGCCCTAATTTTCTGATTTCTTCTGCAGAAATGCCTGTTACTGTTTCTATGATATCTCTGAAATTAATTATCCTCTATGTCTAAAATTTCTCACTGTGTTAACCTCGTATGTCCCTGATCCAAAATCTCATGTTTCATCAGAATTGGTTTCACCATTTGGGATTTATGATCCTTTTCCCAAGGTGACCTGTTACTGGACTATTCAGAACAATGAAGTTGTACGGCATGCCACGTGTCACTGGTTCATCTTCTGAGTCTGAAATTCGTACCACATAAATTAAAGTCAGTGACCTTTCTGTAACATCTTCATGAATTCCATTTGGACCTCTGTAGCCAAAGATATTGCAGATATTCCCAGGTGTCCTGTTTATGGATGATTTCTGGAAGAGGTTGGAACCCTAACTTGGAGAGATCATATCTCCCAAAATATAGCGAATCAGAGGCTGAAATTTGGATACAGTGTTCATCAGGGTTTTATATTCGGCCCCTGCAATTTTCAGCTTCTGAGACTTCTCCAATTTGGGAATATAGAGACTGTACCAAAACTTAGCAGTTTTAGTATTTAGGGTTTCTCCTAGCTCAGGGTCAAACTAGGGCTTGAATTTCCCGGAGTTTCACCCAACCAAATTTATTGATCCAGGTCTCTAAATTTCGGTTTTGATGAGGAGAAAAATCCTATGCTAGTCTCACTCAAAAATTCCTCTTCTATAGAAAGCCCTAATTTCCACATCGAAACTGAAAATGCTTGAAATTGAATTCCGCATCGACAGAAAGATGCACCATTTAATGGAGAGTCATCTTAGCATACTGTTGCTGAAAATATGTGGAGGAAGATCCACAAAATAGGAAGCCCTAGTTTCTGTAGCTGTACAATGTCTTCTTCTCAGGTTAGCTCTGATACCATGTTAGTTTTTCAACATTTAAGCTAGCATTATGATAAGATCTTTTCACTGAGAGAATAACAAGCACAGCAATAACATAAGCACATCACAGGAGACAAGAGACACAAAGATTTTAGGAGGGGAAACCATAAATGGAGAAAACCCCTCAACTTCCTCTAAGATAGTATCACCACAAGATGTGATCCCAAAATAGTAAGATGACCTCCCAACACAACAGTATCCTTCTGTCTTCTATCAAGCCAAAGTATTTCCTTCTCCAGAGGTGCGCCACACTTGAGAGAGCAAGCGATGTAATTCACAAGTGATAAATAGAGAGACTCTCACTCTCTATTTATATTCTTCCGTTGACTTGAAGTGCACTCAACCATGTAGGCTTAACTTATAATTAATTACTTGAGCCTACACCTTAATTAGTGTATAATAACCCAAGTGCCCCTAAACTGTGGGGACTTACCTAATGACTTTATATGACTTGTTTACATTATTAATCCTCCCGATCGGAACATCGGGGCATGAACACATGACTCAAATACATAATAGAAACATCCCGGAATAAACATCGGGTTACAATATATGAAATACATAGAAGAATACATTCCGATTTACATATACATCAACACCTATACTTCTTTAATCTACTTCCATTCACCATGGAAGGTAAAATTTCTCCATTCAATTTAGCTAACTGGACTGCACCACCATCGGTAACTTCCTGAACTATGTATGGTCCTTTCCAATGTGTTTTGAATTTACCTGGGAACTTCATGAATTTACTATCGTACAAGAGCACAATATCACCAATTTGGAATTGCTTCTTCTTAATGTGTCTATCATGCCATGATTTTTCTCTAGCTTTCTGTACTTGCTACTGGAAACCTACAATGAATCTGTCTTCCTCTAGTTCTAGCATCTTTCCCAGTCGTTCTTTCAATATGGCTGGGTCATCCATCTCTGTGAAGGTAGATATTCTGAGGCTAGGAACAATGTACTCCATGGGCATAACTGCTTCTTGCCCATAGACCAGCCTAAAAGGTGTATTTCCTGTCAACTTCTTGCAAGTGGTTCTATAAGCCCATAGTACTGCTGGAATTCTAAGATCCCAATCATTTCTGTTAACATTGCAAACCTTCGTCAGAGCGTGCTCAAGGATATTATGAAAGGATTTGACGGTTCCATTTTCTTGAGGATGGTAGGCAGTACTCTTCTGATGATATACTTGAAATTCTTCGGTCAATGCTTCAATAGTCTTATTTAGGAAGTGTGATCCTTGATCACTCATAAGAATTCTAGGATGCCCAAATCTTGACAAGATATTATCAAAGATGAACTTCGCAGCTATAGTAGCACTACAGTTCTTGATTGGCTGAGCTTTGGCCCAACGAGTAAGGTAATCAGTTGCTGTAATAATGTATCTTGCACCAAATTTCTTTGCAGGGGGATTGATAGGTCCAACAAAATCAATAGCCCATTTGTCAAATGCTTGTAAAGTTACCTGTGGGACTAGAGGCATCTCATCCCTTCTGGATGGTTTTCCTATCCTCTGATAGATATCCCAGCTGTGGCAATACTCTCTTGCATCCTTATGAATCGTAGGCCACCACAATCTACCTGTCAGAATCTTCGGAGCTGTAGCTTTACCTGCATAATGACCTCCTGCTGCTCCCGAATGTGCCTCAGCCAAGATCAATGGATTTTCATGTTCTAGGACACATCTGCGCAATATTTCATCTGGTCCCAACTTATATAACTGTCTTGCTATCAAGGTAAAGTCAGCGGATCTGACCACCAGTTGTTTCTTCTGCTATGTCGTCATCTCAGGGGGTGGAAAACTTGTAGATAAGTACTGAACAATATCCTGGAAATAGTCATCAACCATTTGGATAGCAAACAACTAGGCATCAGGAAGACCTTTGTCCAAGCTAGTGGGTTCTTCTCCTGACTCAAGCCTCAACAAGTGGTCAGGCCCTAGGTTAAGTCTTCCAGGCTTAACTATGATCTCAAAGTCATACTCCTAAAACAGGATCAGCCATCTGCATATCCTTCCACCTAACACAGGTTTGTTAACCAAATACTTCAAAGCAGAATGGTTAGTGAACATCTTAAAATGTGATCCTAACATATAGTGTCGAAACTTCTGCGGGGCATAAACCATAGCTAGACCTTCTTGTTCTATCGTAGTATAATTCTTTTCTACTGTGGACAATTTTCTACTGGAAAAAGCAATAGGGTGATCAATATTACCTTCACCTGACTGAGCCAATACTACACCTAAAGCAATGCAAGATGCATCGACATGAACATGAGACTCCTTATTCTAGTCAGGGAATACTAGGATAGGGGCAGCTACCATCTTTCCTTTCAAAATATCCAAGCTTTCCTGACACTTAGGTGTCCATTCAAACTTAATATCCTTCTTCAATTGCTTTTCCATAGGGGCTGTAATCTGAGCATATCCTTTGATGAATTTCCTGTAATATCCAGTATGACCAAGTGTAGTGCGAAGTCGCTTAACAGACTTCGGAGGTGGTAGTTTCACGATGATGGCTATCTTCGCAGGATCCACCATCAATTCTTTCTTGCACACAATGTGACCTAGCAGAATTCCAAAAGGTGCACAAAAGATACACTTCTTCAGGTTCAATGAAATCTGGTGCTGTCTACACTTATCCAGCATAAGCCTTAAGCTAGCTATATGATCTTTCAATAAGCCAAATATAGTCCAATCATCATAGTAAACTTCCAAGAACTTATGAATGAAGTCCTTAAATGCAGATATGACTACTCTGGAAAACATAGCTGGTGCATTCTTCAATCCAAAAGGCATCACTGTATACTGAAATGATCCCATTTTTGTAGCGAAGGTTTTTTTATGTAGATCCTCTAGAGCAATTCTAATCTGATGGTAACTTGAAAATCCATCAGTGAAAGAATACACTTCTTGACCTCCGACATTGTCTAAAACTTCATCTATAAAGGGAGTAGGAAATGGATCATGTAAGTAGGTATCATTCAGCTTCTTGATATCAACACAAATTCATATTTCTCCCTTGGTCTTCTTTTCTTGTACCACCATGGGGCTGACCCATTCTGACTCTTCAACAGGCTCAATGATTCCTACTGCGAGCATCTTATCTAGCTCCACCTTCAATTTTTCTTTATACTTAGGGTTCAGCCAATAAGGGCGCTGCTTCACAGGCTTCGCATCAAGCTTCAAAGGGATTCTTATCACTCCTATATCACCAAGGATACCTTTCATTTCTGAGAAATTCGTCGGGAATAGGTCCTAATACTCATGGAGAAGTTGGGTCACTTTGTTCACCATTTCTTCATCCCCATAATCTCCAATGGTAGCATACTTAGGCATTTCTTCTGACCCAATGTTTACTTGCCTCGTCTTCAAGGGCTAAGTCACTTTTGGTGCTTTGACTGCTGGTCCATGTACTTCGTAGTGTCCTTCTGACTCAGGAATGTTTATGTTGCATGGGTCATCAGCCTCATCAATTGCGAGGTTATATCATTCTACTGCATTAGCTTCTTGTTCTTTCCAATCAGGTTGGTACTCGGCTGTTTCTTTACCATCAAACACGTTAGTGTGGATCAACCTAATAGCTGCTTCCAAAGCAAGACAAACCTCATTAATAGAAAATGTCAGTACAAAACTATCAATAAGACTATCCCAACTTACAGTACCATGGCGAAGCTCCACCTCCACATACCAGTTCTTTGCTACAGGTTCCAGAGTGTGCACAAACCTATGTACCCATTCTTCATGAGGTACATGCTTCCATGCTTGATAACACTGCTCCAAATGATCCTGAGGGCTAGTTTGACCATTAAATCTGCTTCGCACCTCCTGAGGTTGATCCATGAATCTCAGGCGAAGAAACTTTTGACAAACTTCCCAACTATGAATGTGCTTTTTATGACCATTCCACCATCTAGCAGCTGTGGCTCTAAATACTGAATTTAGGGTCTCCATTTTCTGTGAATCTGGTACCTGCACTGAAAATTGCATAATAAAATCTGTTGAGTCTGTCAAGCCATCAAAAATAGGTAAGACTCTTATATGTAAGCCAAGCCATATGAGAGACTTGGTAATTCTTGCACATCAATGTCCATGTAGTTCATAAAGTCTATTCTGCCAATTCTCTAAGCCGTCATATGAATCAGTCATGCAAGAACTATCACATTTCCAGTCCATGATACCTTCAAGAGTAGGGTTAACATAGTATTCCTCTTTAGCTGTGATGTTGTAGATATGATCCAGAACATCCTGATCTTCATCTCTGACTGGCTCTGTGTACCTTTCTCCTTGAGAAGGGTCCAAGGGTACTATGACTCTCAAGTCTTTACCCTCAAAAGTCATCTGACTGCTCTTAAGGTTGATTACTGCATAATTCTTTATTGCCCATTCAATTCCTAGCAACGCTGGATAGGGGTTGCTATCATCAATTATTTCAATAACTTCAAAATCTGCTAGGGTACTAACTCCATCAATGTCTACTGGGACACAAGGGAATCGCCCTAGGGGCACAATCTTCTGTTGATTGGCTAATCTTAACTATATAGGGGACCATTCAAGGGTAGGTTTTCCCATTTGTTCCCATGTCTGCTTAGTTAAGAAATTTACTTCTGATCCCAGGTCTAAAATGATATCGGTCATGTCATATTCTCCTATCTAAGCATGCAATCACATTTCTATGCTAGTCCTTCTAACTCCATTAACAGTTTTTTCTTTACTAGAGCTTCGCTGAGGCTCGCAAGAAGAAATAACTTTCTGTAACTCATTTAAAGCATTCTTATTTCTTAAGAGCTTCATACAACTCTGTAAGAATGATGATAGTGTACTTACTTTATCCGTCAAATCTTCTTGAGACTGTGACTGCTGTAGATGCTATTGCGTAGGTGCTACTGATGTGTTCGGATCAACAAAGTCTTTTTTGGCTTTCATAAATGTTTCTTTTTCCCTTCCCACATCGAAGGTTGGAACTTTCTCCGGGGTCTTATGAACCCAAGCCTCGTCAGGTTGTTTCTCCTTGTTTTGCACTTGCGTCATAGCTCCACTCCTTGTAACAACATTAATGGCTGGGACAGGTTATTGCTCTACAACAATCATCTAAATATTCTGAGTAGGAGCACCATTCCTTTCTTTTATTTTAGCTATCAGCTGTGGGCATTGTTCAATAACATGATCTACCGCTCTGCAATATCGGCATGTCGTAGTTGGGTTCCGACAGTCTCTAGCTAGATGTCCTGCCTGATTACAGTTATAGCACACAACCTAGCCTTAAATCTTCCAGACATACCACCATGACCTCCAAAAGTACCTCGACCTGATGTACTACCCCAGTAACCATATCCATTATTGCCTTGCGCATCATTTTGTACCCTATAAGCATCATAGTTTCGCTCTCTCATAAGGTCAAAGCTGCGACATTCTTCTTCATTGTGTCCTATTGACTTACAAAACTTGCAATAAGGATTCTTGGGAACTTGAACATATCTCTGCAGCATATAGCAGTCTTTAGGTCGATGCTGGCCAGTTGTTATACAGATCTCACAATATAGAACATTAGGGTTAAATGGGTTTGGCGCACCAGTATTCATATAATTTCTTAACGCAGGACATTGTTCCTTGTCATGACCTTCTATCCTACATCGTGTACACCAAACCTTTTCATGAATATATTTTCCTTTCTTCATGTCACGAAGCTCCAAAGCCATTTCTGCCAACTGTGCTTGTATCTGGGCTATGCCAGAATTGTCTCTGACAAGAGCTGTTTCAAGCTTCATAGCAATTTCCAAAGCCTCTTGTTGATCAGCAACCTTCTGTTGCATAAGTGGAGACCAGATATGAGGTAATAGAGCTGCAATGAACCATTCTTTATGATGTGCTGGTCCAATAGTGAAACTAACTTGATCTAGCAGAACTTTGAACCTCTGATCAAAATCCCAAACTGATTCTCCTTGCCTCTGCTGAATCTCTTTCAACTCAGTTATACACTGTGATTCTGATTTAGGCTTCTTGAACTCTTTGATCATTACTTCTTTAATATCAGCCAAGACAGAGTTCTAAATGCTGAAGAGATTGATAAACCAAGTCAAAGCTCGGTCTTGAAAAGAAGTAACCAGCTGGGCTCTTCTTATATCTTGATCCAAAATGTTCTTCGCAGTCCACACAGCTTCACATAAGAACTGAAACTGTTCAGGATCCTCTGATCTAGTTCCTTTGAAGACTGGGAGCTTGATATCATCAGTCATATGGGCCATTTTAGATCTAGGGGGGAGGGAGGGGGAGGAGGAGGGTAACTTGCTGAGGGAGACTGACCTGCTACAGGAATACTCGGGCTAGGGTTACTTTGAAACTACGACAGGTTCTCAGGGGTAACAGACCTTCGCGGTGGAGTGATAGGAGGGTTCTTAATAGAAGGGATTTCTTCAGATTTAGGGTTTTCTAGACTTGATGGTGTATACTCGGTATTCTGGCCTAGGGTATAGGATTCTAGGTTTCTTTTGTATCTTTTACCACTTCGCAACAAACCGTTTTTCTCGTCAAAGTTACTTTCACTTCCAAACATAGGTTAGTAATAACAATTCTAGCAATCTGATTCAATAAGCAATATACCTTTTTCAGCCAAAAGCATTTTAATTCTCAAACTAAATGAATTCAAGTACTTACCCCTTATTCCTTTGAAAAACTATCTCTCAGCTTCGCTAAAATATGTACTTGTGTCGATGGCAAACTTAGTCACAAATGCTTCAAGAGTTCACGTTTTCCAGAAATCAATAGCTCGGGATATCATGTTGTTCACTCTTTTCAATATGTTAATTCTTGCGAGGGTCCAATTAGGAAACTGATCTTCTTGGAAATTCGTCCTTCTCTCTGTCAACCTGGATAACCACTGGTGCAACTCTATGTGGATACTACCAAATAAAATTTCGTAAATATCAGCAAAAACGTACCTTTGCAAGAATTCGTCGAAGCTACGGTGAGGATCCTTATTTTCTTGCTCCATAAATTTCTGATAGGTCTCTTCGATCCAGTCACCAATTTCATTTACTGAGGGCCTCCAAAACATAACCCTCTAGGTACGACGTAAATCCCTCTTGAGCAGACAATGTTCAACCGGCAACGAAAGCAATTTGTTGGGCTATGGGGTAGACCCGGGGTTTATACTTTAACTTCGCACCAACAAAAAGACCCACAGTGTTGGCCCTTTCGGCAACAACCCATGAACAGGTTGCAGTCTCACCCAAAATAGCTATGGGGTGCCGCAGAATCAGGTTTCTGCAAGCAGAAGAGGGATATTACTGTACCTTTAGCATTAAAAACAAATATTTATACCAAATAGAGCTTTGATATTTACTTAATTAGCTTCGCAATTAGATAAAAGACTTTTCTTGCTTAACCCTTAACTGGGAATTCACAGCGAAGTTAATATTAATGGTTATCTTACTTTATCAATTATCTACTTATCAATGCATAAAAATAACACCATAATAGAAGCAACACAAAAGAACCACAACACAAGATATAACGTGGTTCACACCCAGTGTAGGGGTTACGTCCACAAAAATGTGCTTTTATTTCACTTCTTACAAAACAACAGTTTTGATCTACGCACTCAGCAGTAGATCCGGCCTTTAAGTCTAACTGCGCACTTAGCTGTAGTTCCTTCCTTACAATCTCTAAACTGCGCACTTAGCTGCAGTTCCTTTCTTTACAAAACCCTCTATGCACACAGCTGCAGAGGTCGTCCACGCACACAGCTAGGACTTGACCTTAAAACCACAAAAATAGATCTATATTCTTCGCATCAGATGATCCTCATTTCATTAGATACCCCTAACATCTTTACATGAGTGCCTATTTATACAAGTGCACTATTACAAAATCATGGGTTTACACCCAAATTTTATGGATAATTACAAAAAATAGGGCTTTGACTCAACCTCGACACCCCTAAGACTATTTTGAGTCCCAACTCTGCTTATAAGATTCCACAAAAACCGTGGAGTTACCACAGTTAGTGACCGTTAAGGTGTGTGCCCCAACATCTACGAAGGTTTCTACATGAGCATTGGGATTCAAGGATGCAACTCTAGGAAATCAATTTTTCCAATAGGGACTTATTTAACTACATTGATATCAAAGGATGCAGCACATATCATGGAATTATGAGAGTTTAGGGGTCCAAATATCTCTATATGGTAGGTTCATGGCATGGTGTCAAGGTTCTAGTACAATTTTCTTATGTAACACATTCTATAATGGGCTACGCATATATGACCGTGATGTGGTTCAAACCATTTCCTATGAAGCTGTTAAACAAGATCGCATTCATTACCCCCATGCTAAATATATTTTTTCATGATGAAATGTCTCCTCGTGGTGTTATAAATTGGTATTAGATTTGTAACTCATTGTTTAAGGTTCATGATTTAGTTCAAGGATTTTATCCATGGTAGTATAATATAAGTTCCTTTTCATTGCTTTGTGCTCGAGATCTATGGTGCACTGTATTGTTTCCTTGTAGTGTCTTTGAATTGCTCTCCACATCGGAAAAACCTGTGGCATGGTTTAAGTAGTTCGTTGTGTTATATGTTAAGTCCCTCTTGCATTGCACAAAAAATCTAGGTGTAAAGGGGGCCCGGTGGTTTTCGTATGTTGAGGAAAATTCACATGGGACGTTGTTGTAGGAAAAATAGTTGCTTAGAAGCTACCTTCTATTCCAAAAAAATTTGGGAGGTCTCCAAATTTGGTCATTGGTGATTCATATCATATTCAATACAAATATTACAAGAAAATATAACCTCCCTTTTCTCCTTTTGCGCTCACTAGCATTGTTTCCCACAATATCGTTCCTTTTGTTTTTTAGTTTATTTTTTCCTTCAATTTATTAGTTACCCTTTGGATTAGTAGCTACAATACACCAAAATATTGAGTGGAATTAGGGGCATCTTCGTGGTTTGTGTGGCTACAAGTGTGTTTTTGTTTAAAGACATATGTCCCATTTGAGTTTTCAACTACATAGTCATGACATTGTGTACTAAGACAAACACATGATCATCAGTGTGTAGCCTTTGGTTTGATTAGGCTAGTGTTGGGTAAAACATGCACTATCTAATTCAACACTTAATTGTCAACCCGGGAAGGGATCTTGTGAGATGCAAACACCATATGTGCAGGATTGAAGGCTTGAACTAACCTAAGCTAACTAAACATGCAAATGCGCTAACATGCAACTATATGATTTTAATACACATGCATGACTTTCATAATTCAAATGCAAGAATTTAATCTATATATGAAAATAGGAAATTAACTAAGAACTTGGAAAATAACTATAATTTCAAATCTAATCTAATGTTATATTAATCTATTTTATAATGGCAAGAAACTGATTAATAACTGAGATTCAAACTAGTCTAATGCTATGCTAATATATTCTATGGAAGCATATATCTAAGTAAATGGTTATCTAAGAATGCAAGTGCAACTGAGTTATGGAAAGCAATGAATTATTTAATTCCAAATTCGTAGAAAGCAAAACAAGTAACTGTGGATTCGTAGAAAGCAAAGCAAATATTATTCTAAAGACCAAGCGTAAATAAATGCATTACAAAACAGTAAACTAATCAAAGCAAACTAAACTTGGAGATTTATAATCAAATCTAGAACTAAGTAAAAAACAATAATTGGAAATATATTCAATCTGTAAGCAAACCTACAACAGAAAAACAAAATACTTCTACTCTACCTCTTTAGCGAACTATACCATAAACTAAGGAATGTTAACCAATCATAAAAAGATCATGCAACTGATTTACAACTTGAAAAGTAAAATTACACTAAACTAGGTTATGTGAACTTTTATCATCAAACTTTAAAATACTGAAAACCAATGCATCTTTAAAATCTAAATGAACCTATTAAGCTTGAAATTGAAACTAAGTACTAATCATTTACATAACTGAAATGAAACTAACAAAGCCTAAGAAAATGAAATGATGTGTAACTGAAAATGAAAGACTGATTATGGACTCAAATGAAAACTGAAAATGGAATGCTAAACCTATTTCAGAAATGAGACAAACTAATATTCAACAAATTATATGGAAATATTTTAAACAAACTTAAGCTAATCTAGGTTTTAGGCATGAAAACAAATGACAGTAACTCATAAACTATCTAAGTCGTGATAAAAAATAGAACTAAAACTATTTCTCATTTGAATCAGTAAAATATATGTTGAATATAAATGGATTTTATCATTATTTAAACTGAAATAATTAATCTATGTGTTAATATATAACTAAATATGAATTGTTAGAGGTGTATTCGAATCCCAACTGGCTACATAACATGGTGGAATGCTGGAAAATTAAACTCTACCTTAACTAACTATTTCTGCAAAAACAAAATACTAAAAACTCTGAAAATGAATTAAAATTCTGTCTAAGTGCGAATAAAGTGTTGAATGACAGCCTGCATTAAGGTGCGAACAGAAGGCTGAAAAATAGTCTGCACATAGGGACAATTAGAAGGCTGAAAAAAAGTCTGCACAGAGGGACAAACAAAAGGCTGAAAATAGTCTGCACAGAGGGACGAACAGAAGGATGAAAATACAATCTGAACAGAGGGATGACTGGCTGGTCATATGGATTCTAAAGGCAAAATTTGTGTAAAAACACAAGAAATAAACAACAAAGTGTCACCTAGAGGAAAACAAACTTCTTTCTTGTAGAATTGAAATAACTTACAGAAAAATGTAATATATATATATATATATATATATATATATATATATATAATGACTTAGCTACAAACATAAATAGAAATCAATGAATATACACAAACAGAACCTCTATTTGTTGAGGGGCCCTTCTCAGCAATCAGGGGCTACATTCCTAAGCTACTTAGTCACCGATCATTATCAAAGAAATGAGAATGATCACCAACAACTGAAATAGAGACTTTTTATTAAACTGAAGCAAAGCTTTATAAATATTTTTCTCCTCCTCATCTTCAAAACCAAAGAGGTATTTATAAGACGATTACAATGGAGATCAAGTCAACAACCTTTTGCTAAAAATAGAGGTTCATTACTGCTATAACAACTACCCACGAATTTAGAAAAGGACCAACCACAATTTCTAGAAAAGTTGGTTTTAGAGAACCACAATTTTCTCCCAAATGGCTATGAATTTGGCAAAATTCCTCACTGTGACCAAAATGGGCCTATTTTGCACAAAACCCATGTGCCATAATTTTCAATTTCGCTTCTGTTTTCCCACAAATATAGCCTGAAAATAAACTGTCTGTTAAAAGCATGTGGTTTGCATGGGCGTTTGGATGACCTATAACTAAGATTTGTTCATAAATCTAGATTCTGAGTGGATTTTCTGCTAGTTTGTTGGCCACATTGACTATTGAGTGCTGAGTTGTTGGATTGTGGCTGGGTTCCAGGTTCTTGTTACTTGCCTCCCTCATGTGATGCATGTGTTAATCCTCCACTATGCGTGCATTAATTCATGGCCTACACATATATAATAAAAAGTTATGTTGAATAAAGAAGGCAGCGTAATACCATAAAGTTACTATGTATGAAACTATGTGATTATTTGCTTTTGGATATAGTTAAAAGGCACACATAATATTAAAGAAAGGTGGGGTAATAAATTAAATGTTTTATGAGCATGATAAAATGCAACGTGAGGTGCCTTGCCATGATTTAATGTATTAAACAAACAATTAATATTTACCACTTTTTAATAAGTTTTATGTGTTATTTTATATGGCATGAAAACATTATCACTTTAAATAATTTCATCTTAAAGTTAAATCAATTATTTAAAGCTAATGATTACCTTATTACTTTAAACATTATTATTTTAAAGTTGATGATTATTTCATGGTTTCAATTTGCACATGTAGGATAAGAAGAAATGGGTAAGCCAAACCAGTAAAATAACATGCAATCAAATCTAATTCAGAACTTAGGACTGAAAGAAGTGTTATTTTTTCAAGAGTAAGCTAGCATTATGTTAGGGTCTTTATTGAGAGAATAACAAGTACAAAAATCAAACACAAGAGACAATGAACATAGTGTTTTTGATCAGGGAAACCATAAATGGAGAAAACCCCACAACTTCCTCAGAGATAGAATCAGTACCAAAATAGTAAGTGATCTCCCAACAGCAGTAATCTTCTTCTTGACTAGCCCCAGTATCTTCTCCTTCCTCAACTATGCACTACACTTGAGTGAGTGAGTGATGTGTGTAATAAATAGAGAGGCTCACTCTCTATTTATATTCTTTCGTTCACTTGAGGTGCACTCCAACATGTTGGCCTCACTTAACAATTACTTACTAGAGCCGACATCTCTAAGAGTGTCTAATAACCCTAGTTCCCCGAAACTGTAGGGACTTTAACTCTTACACAATCGAAGAGTTACCCACTATGAATTGACATGACTTGTTTACATTATTGATCCTCCCGATCGGAACATCGGGGCATGACAACATCACTCAAATACATAATAGATACATCCCAGAATAAACATCGGGTTACAATACATAAGATACATAGATGAATACATTCCGAAGTTACAAATACATCAACACTCCCTCTTAACTAGGAAGGTATTCTTTCGACACAATTTTTAGCACTGGTCTTCTTCTCTGTATCAACTGGATCATCTCGTCATTTGCGTCTCGAGTCCTCTGAGTATTTAATTCATCATCATCTTCAAGTCATTGTCACTGGATCTGGATCATGTCTCAATCTGGATCAACATCACTGGACTGGATCTGGATCATCACTCGATCTGGATCATCATGAAACATCATCACTGGATCTGGATCATCATGAGACATCATCACTGGATCTGGATCATCATGAGGCATCATCACTGGATATGGATCATCTCTCGATCTGGGTCATCATGAGGCATCATCACTGGATCTAGATCATCATGAGGCATCATCACTGGATTTGGATCATCATGAGGCATCATCACTGGATCTGGATCATCTCTCGATCTGGATCATCATGAGGCATCATCACTGTATCTGGATCATCTCTCGATCTGGATCATCATTGGCTGTCATCACTGGATCTCAATTATCACTCGATCTAGAACATCACTGGCTGTCATCACTGGATCTCGATCATCACTGGATCTGGATCATCCCTGGTGCTATCTCATGATTCTTCTCGTCACAGGAAGTTCTACAGATCCAGCCCTTTTTTGTGCTGGTTGTAGGCCTAGCCATCATGTAGGTCTTTGCCCAGCACTTATATCTAACCTACTCATCAGAAAGGCACGCCCAACACTCACATCTGATCATGTAGGAACCAATCCTATAATCATATCAGAAAGGACCAACACTCACATTCACCAGCATGGTAGGCACATCTACTACCATCTGTGAAATGGCTCTACACTCACATCCATCAATATTATAGGCACAAACTACTATCATCTGAGGAAAGGCACTGCACTCACATCCATCAGCATGGTAGGCACATCTACTACCATCTGAGGAAAGGAATTGCACTCACATCCACCAGCATGGTAGGCACATCTACTGCCATCTATGGAAAGGAATTTCACTCACATCCACCAGCATGATAGGCACATCCACTATCATTTGTGGAAAGGCACTTCACTTACAATCACTAGCATGATAGGCACATCTACTATCATTTGTGAAAAGGCACAGCACTCACATCCTACTCACAATGATGGAAGGGCTTGCACTCATATCTGATCTTGTAGGAACCAATCCTACAATCATATCAGAATGGCCCCCAGTCCTCAACTGAGCTACCTGGCAAGTGACCAGGTGCCTCCATTCTTAGAATGGTAGTTGCACTTATATCCGACCTGCTCGTCGGAATGGCCAACACTCACAACTGACATGGGAGGAATCTGATCCTTTAGCCATGACATAATGGTTTATCCCTTACATCTGATCAAGTGGGAACATATCCCTCTATCACATCAGAATGGCTTCTCAGTTCTAGACTAAATTGTCCTGGTAACTGACCAGGTGCCTCCATTCCTAGAATGGTGATTTCCCTTACATCTGTCCTACTCAATAGAATGGCCAGCACTCATATCTGACATGGAAGGGAGCAACCCTATCACCATGACAGAATGGCTCAGCCCTTACATCTGACCTACTCATCATAATGGCTATGGATCTCAACACTCATATCTGACATGGAAGGAACTGAATGCTTTCACCATGACAGAATGGCTCAGCCCTTACATCTGACCTGCTCATCAAAATGGATTTGGGACTCATCACTTTCCCTTGGAAAAAACCTCGATCTGGAGAACACCAAGCTTCTCCCTGAAGTACTCAAACTTTATCCTAGCCAATGGCTTCATCAATACATCAGCTATCTGTTCCTCCGTCGCAACATATTGGAGCTTCACTGCTCCTCTCCACACCATATCCCTAATATAGAGGTACTTGATCTTGATATGCTTCAACTTGTCATGGAACACTGGATTCTCTGACAGCTTCACACAACTCTGATTATCACAATGTATACAAGTAGCATCCATCTGGAGATCAAATATATCGAATAGTAGCTTCCACAGCCATGCTACCTCACAACTAGCTGAACAAGCTGCGACATACTCTACTTCAGCTGTACTTAGTGCCACACAGGATTGCTTCCTACTAAACTAAGAGATCACACCTGATCCCATACTGAAGCAGCAACCTGAAGTGCTCTTCCTATTAATGGAACTGCCTGCCCAATCTGAATCAACATAACCCTCCAGGTTAATCTTTTGATTTGCATCGTACTTGAGCCCATAATCAACTATACCCTTCAGGTATCTCATAATATCCTTTGCAGCAATTAAGTGAACATGTCTCGGATCTATCAAGAACTGGCTCAAGGTGTTCACAGCAAAGCAAATGTCTGGTCTCGTTTTTGTCAAGTACATCAATGACCCAATCATCTGATGATACATCATAGCATCAACCAACTCTGATGAAGCATCACTCAATATATTTAGGTTTGATGCCATAGGTGTGGCCATAGCCTTGTAGTCCATCATCCCAAACCTCTTCAGGATCTCTACTGCATACTTCCCTTGTCCAAGGAATATTCCATCTGTACTCTGCCACACCTCCATACCTAGAAAGTAATGCATCATCCCCAAGTCCTTCATTTTGAACTCAGTAGTAAGATTTCTCTTCGTATCAACAATCAACCCATCTGTACCTGTCACAAATAGATCATCTACATACAGTAGGAGCATCACTGGGTTGCCATCTTCAACCTTGTAGTAAAGGTTGGAATCTGCTTTACTCTTGGTAAAGCCCAAACTGGATAGAAAGCTATCAATTCTATCGTACCAGGTTCTGGGTTCCTGTTTCAAACCATACAGGGATTTCTTCAATCTGCATACATGAGACTCTTTTTCATGTGTCTCAAAATTGAGTGGTTGTTCTACATACA
Organism: Pseudotsuga menziesii; assembly: GCA_001517045.1. Taxonomy (NCBI): domain Eukaryota; kingdom Viridiplantae; phylum Streptophyta; class Pinopsida; order Pinales; family Pinaceae; genus Pseudotsuga; species Pseudotsuga menziesii. The sequence continues at coordinate 61,384 of LPNX010304009.1, forward strand.
CTTCCTCTTCTACTACACCATTCAAGAAAGAAGTCTTGAAATCCATCTAGTGTATCTTCCATTTCATTACTACAGCCAGAGCAAGTACTGATCTGATGGAAGTGTGTATAGCTACAGGTGCAAAGGTTTCTTCATAGTCTATTCCTTCTTTCTGAGAGAAACCCCGAGCTACAAATGTTGCTTTATATTTTTCAATGCTACCGTCTGCAGCATGCTTGATCTTGTAGATCCATTTGGAAGTTACAACTGACTTCCCTTCTGGTCTTAGGACAACATCCCAAACATCATTCTTCATGATTGATTGATATTCTTCGATCATAGCATCCTTCCATTATTTCTGTTCTGCTGCTTCTTCATAACTGTAAGGTTCTTTATCAATGAAATCACATAGTAAGGCTACATACCCGGAGCAAGATCTGGTCCTCTTTCTTTCTCTATGATTCTCTTCTGGAGCCCCATATTTTTCCGCACCTTGGATAAGTTTACGTACCCAAGCAGGTTTCCTCTTATGAGGATTCTTCTCCAGAGTTGGATCTACAGGTCTTTGTGGTTCTTCACATTCTCGAGCTTCTTCTTGATCTTCTTCGTTCATGGTTGTGTCATGAATTCTGGGTACTTCTACTTCTGCTTCTTCAGGTTCTTCAGCAGGTCTCTTTCTGGATTTGTTATAAGCTGTGTCTTCATCAAATGTCACATCCCTACTAATGTCAATCTTCTTGTATCCTGGGAAATAGATTCTGTAAGCCTTCGAGCTTTCAGAGTATCCCACAAATATGCCCTTCCTTCCTGAAGGATCTAATTTCGTTCTCTTCTCTTTTGGAATGTGTATGTACATAGGACAGCCAAATATTCTGAGATGGCTGACTTCTGGTTTCTTGCCGGAGAAGACTTCTTCAGGAGTCTTGTTATCAAGTACTCTATGTGGAGTATGGTTATGTACATACACTGCTATTTTGGCAGCTTCCACCCAAAGATGCATAGGAAGATCTTGATCATGAAGCATGGCTCTTGCAGCTTCCATGATAGTTCTGTTCTTCTGTTTTGTAATCCCATTCTATTTTGGATTATAAGGAGTAGACAACTCCCTCTTAATCCTTGATTCTTTACATAGCTCTTTGAACTCATTCGAAGTGAATTCTCCACCATTATCTGATCAAAAAGTTTTTAGTGTGGTTCTCAATCAAGGCTTTGAATTCTTTGAACTTACTGAATACTTCGTCTTTGTTCTTCATGAAATAAACCCATGTCTTTCTAGAAAAATCATCAATAAAAGTAACATAGTATGCATACCCGCTTAGTGAGTTTGATGACATAGGACCGCATACATATGAGTGGATGATTTCTAGTATGCCTTTGGCTTTCCTTTCGTTGCTGGGAAATGTCTTCTTTGTATTCTTCCCTTTTGCACATCCTTTGCAAACCCCATCATGTTTTGCTTGGAATTCTGGAAGACCTTCAATAGCTTTGTTTGCAACAGGTAGTGTTGTGTAATGCATATGTGCAATCCTTCTATGCTAGAGTTCATTTGGCTCTACTGTGTCATGGACCAAGGCTTGTTCTAGATTTCCCTTCAATTTGTACAAGCCTCCTTCTTGTTCTCCAATCACTACCGCATCATCGATAGTCTTTCCTCTAGGCCACATAATGACTTGAACATCTATGAATGCAACCCTCATTCCTTTTGCATCCAATGCTGATATGGAGAGAAGGTTTTTTTTGAGTCCTGGCTTAAACAATACTTATTTCATGGTTAGAGACTTACCAGAGTATAGCTTATATGAAGATTACCCACTACCTTTTATTGGATATCGATAGTCATCTCCTAGCTCCACCTTGTGAGGTGAGTCATGTTCTGATAGTCTTACAAAGGATTCCTTGAATCCCGTCATATGTTTGGAAGCCCCACTGTCTATAAGCCAATCATTACTCCCATGAGTAATGTTACCTATGAGAGCGGAGATTAGAACATATTCATCCTCGCTTGAATAATATTCACTTTCATATCTATATCTCTTCTTGGATGGTTCATCATCCTCTACAGCATGAGCATAATGTCTTCTTTTGTTCCCCTTCTTATGAGAGTGGACCTTGTTCTTAGGACAATCTTTTGGATAGTGTTATTTTTCATCACATGTATAACATCTCACTTTAGATAAATCCTTTCTATTTTTTTCCTTAGAATGAGAGTTCTTACCTTCGGAGTAATGAGGATTTCTTTTTCTGCTTCTCTTGGAGTGAACTGTGAGGGCTCGGTCTTCACTTCCCATCTTCTCTTCTCGAGCTGCTATCCGTGCTTCTTCTTGAGAACATTCTTCCCATAGTCTACTAAATTTGACTAACTTCTTTCTTGCACAGATTCCTTGGATGAAAGCATCCCATGACCTAGGAAGGCCATTCAAGGTGGTCATCACAATCTCTGCATTTTCCACTTCTTCATCAATAGCTTCTAATTTTTCCTTGATCTGAGAAACACTTGTGAAGTAAGACTGGATAGTTTCTGCATTCTGAATCTTCACATTCTTCAGTTGGTTCCTCAAATTCATCTTCCAGTTTATGTTCTTTCCTTCAAACAACTTGGTTAGGGCATCAAACATAGCTTTAGGTGTCTTAAGAGAGGACACCTGTGGGATAAGGTGATCCTTGATAGAATCAGCAATGATCCTCTTTTCCATAACCATATTCTTCTTATGTAAGGCTTTTGCCTCATCTCCCTCTGGAACTGGAACCTCCTCATGGATGTAGGAGTCTAATTCATTCTCTTCCAGGACCAGGGAGATCCTATACTTCTAGGCTCGGAAGTTATCAGCTCCCTCAAGATTTTCATGAAGCTTGGTATGATGAGACATCTTAAATGAGAACCTCAAATGGAAATACAAAATATTTTAGATCTTACCAGGTTCAAGATGTCGGATCCGAAACTTGAGCCGAAATCCTGCAGAGCTGTTTCAGGAGCAAATTAGGGTTTTTCTTTTCCAGAGTTCTGTCCACCCAAATGCCTTGAAATTTGTCCCTAACTTCAATTTTAGGGAGGAGATCAATCTAGGCCTGGGCTTACTGAAAAATTCCTCTTCTATGAAAAGCCCTAATTTTCGATAGCAGTGACAGGTCCAAAACTGAAAAACCTCAGAATTGGATTCTGCTTCGATAGAAAGATGTGCCCTAAGGAGGAGAGTTGTTCCACCTTAATTTTGCTGAAAATCTATGGAGGAAGATCCACAAACTAGGAAGCCCTAGTTCCCGTAGCTGCATAGTGTCTTCTTCTCAGGTTAGCTCTGATACCATGTTAGTTTTTCAACATTAAGCTAGCATTATGTTAGGATCTTTACTGAGAAAATAACAAGTACAGCAATCAAACACAAGAGACAATGAACACAGTGTTTTTGATTGGGGAAACCATAAATGGAGAAAACCCCGCAACTTCCTCAGAGATAGAATCAGCACCAAAACAGTAAAATCCCCAAAACATTAAGTGATCTCCCAATAGTAGTAATCTTCTTCTTGACTAGCCCCAGTATCTTCTCCTTCCTCAACTATGCGCTACACTTGAGTGAGTGAGCGATGTGTGTAATAAATAGAGATTCTCACTCTCTATTTATATTCTTTCGTTCACTTGAGATGCACTCCAACATGTCGGCCTCACTTAACAATTACTTACTAGAGCCGACATCTCTAGGAGTGTCTAATAACCCTAGTGCCCCAGAACTGCAGGGACTTTAACTCTTACACAATCGGAGAGTACCCACTATGACTTGACATGACTTGTTTACATTATTAATCCTCCCGATTGGAACATCGGGGCATGACAACATGACTCAAATACACAATAGATACATCCCGGAATAAACATCGGGTTACAATACATAAGATACATAGATGAATACATTCTGAAGTTACAAATACATCAACAAGAAGGGGCTGAATGGAGTTCAGAATGCCTATTATTTGCAAAATACTACATTTAATACATAAAAATAACACATTTGTCTTATGTTACATTTACGAGATTTTAATTAATAAAATAGAGTAAAAGCAACCTTATTGAACATAAATGTATTAAATTATGGTAAATAGGTCAGAAATTAATGTAAATAAGACCATTATAAAAGACAATTTCGAGGCCCAACATACCCCTAGACCAAAGGTATGGCACATCCTCGTGTTATGAATAAATAGGAAGTGGTCTTTCATTTAATCAAAAACTATGCTTGATCATAAATAGTTTATAGGAAATCGTTAAGCAAAAATAAGCCAAATTTATTACGACAAAAAAACTAGAAGGTAGAGAAAAAAAAGAAGTTATGTTATGATATGACCAAAAAAAAATCATTTTATTTAAGATATCTTTATACATACAATTCCTCCACTAGTAATAATTCATGCTTATGAATACCATATAAATTGAGACTCTCTCCCCCAGACTAAAGGTATGGCATGTCCTCATGCCATGAATGAATTAAGACTGGGTTAAAATGGAAAATGTGAGGGTATAGATAGTTAGTAAATCCTATAGGAAACCAGTCATCCCTACTACTTCGCAAAGGTTTATTCAAGTAATTATGGATAGAGTTTTCATTTCAAGTTCATTAGACTCCTAATTTTATGGGTCCCACTTCTAGGATAGTTATATCCTTGGCATTGTATGAGTTAGACAATAGGGTCTTAAGTGAAAATTACAAACATTCTCAGATGGAAGATTGATGGAGTTCATTTTCTTTAGATCAACCATGGATACCTGTTTCCAGTAGATCCACAACAACCTGTATTATCACAAAGTCATTTTCATATTTCTTTTCTTTTTTTTATAGACTTTTTCTCTCTCTTTATAATAAGCTGTCCTTCCCAGGAAGATTACCCTCTTTCAGTTGAGCATGTTTAGTACCTCGTCAGGTTTACCTGGTCATACCATAGGCTGGTACCCACTACCATAGAGCCTGTTCAGTAACTCGATGGGTTAAGCTATTAAATCCATTTTCTATCAGATACTCAAAAAATTATTTTGCCTATGAAGGAGTGGTGGGGGAGCAGCTCTGAAAATTATTTTTCCTATGAAGGAGTGGTGGGGGAGAAGCTCTAAAAACAATTATATAGGGTGGGATTGTATATGGATTGGAGGACAACTAGTCTTCTCTTTTTTTATTATCATGGAACCAAAATAAAGGCTGCAAGAGGAATCTACTGAATCAAAGATACACACGATTGATGGATTTAGTGTAAAGTGGATGAATCCATAAGATAGTGAATGAAAGGTGTCTCTAGTCCTAAATATCACCTCTTTCATATATAGTTATAGTAGTGTTCCCCAAAAACTAGGAATTTCATTCACCCTTATGCTACCCTGTAGTAAAGATGCTTAAATAACATGCCCTGATAATGAAGCTAGGATGTACAAGTGACCTCTAGGTTTTAGATAGAACTTAATTTATGAAAAATCCCCCATAAGGTTTAAATTTGGTCTTGAGTAACTGGTGTTATATCTGAAAATGCACATCTCTTCTTGTGACAACTTTCCCATGATTTTGTCCCATGTCGACACTTCATGAAAGTCACTAAAAGTCATTGAAAAAACACCTAACGTTGAGGACCCATATCTTGATTTTTTTAACTCAATTTGACCTCATCAATGTACCATTGGAAAGGTATTTGTGTTAGATAAAACTTTCTAGAAGACACCAAAGTCTAAAAGTGCCCAGAAGTACCCTTAAAATGAGATTTTTTTATGTGTACATGAGTTTCCTTAAGGAAACCCACGTATATATGTGACTTGCTATATATAATACTTTTGTACACCTTAAATATGTGACTTTCTGCATTGCAACCCATGTATACCTCCTCACGTACGCGACTGCTGTCTCTGCAACCCACGTATGCCTCCTAAAAATGTCAAAAAAATACGTATTTTGAAATTCGGGTAGTTTGGGTAGTTATGGAACTGGATCATTCAGTTGTAACTACTTTGTCTTCAACCCTAACTCTTCATAAAGAATATAAATAGAGGTAGGGAGGTCCATGATAGGGGACTTGAATCTTTGCATTGTTATGCTGGAGAATTTGGAGCTCTCTTTTCCCACACCTTTGCCCTAGAAGCTTTCTCTTTGTGTTGCAGATCTTGGAGGCTGAGTTCCTTGGAGAAGAGAAGCAGGAAAACCAGATCAAGGTTTTGTGACGTGCTGAACTTGAAGAGAAGATATATTTGTACTTGTTTTCAAGATTAATAAAGATGTGATGTCCTTCTTCTTCCCAAATCAATGTGTCTTGTATATTGAATCTCTAATTATGATTATATGATGTTGTATATCAGATTATGTTTTCATGTTTCATTGAATATAATCTCCTTTCATATATTCTATTTGGTTTGAGGAAGGTATAATTCATTTTGCAAGTCTCTTGGAGCAAGAGGAGCAAGAGGAGCAAGAGAAGGATTAAAGGGCTGCTTGGATCAACCTTAGTTTGTTAAGGTATGAACCATTCTAATCTATGAATCTTGTTTATATATACTTGTAGAACCATTTGCATCCACCTTTCAACCCCAGTACTTTGATGGCCTCTTAAACCCTAGCCATAGGAAACTTTCCTTTACAACAGAACTGGCGACTCTGCTAGGGATTCTATTTTAGACAGGATTTCGGGCTTTGATACCCTGCCCATGTGTATGAACCAGGCTTGTGATAGTCCCTCCAAACTATCAATATAGTTAAGGTATCCTTTAGCCTCTTTGACATCTAGGGTTCATACACAGGTACACTGGAAGACTATTTTTGGTTGACCTTGGACGGGCTTGGAAGGTAACCTCGGTGGAAGGATGCCAAGTAACTGTCAAGTAACTATCTGTAGAACATCTATAGGGATTCCTCCACTTGTTCCTAAGAACATCTATAGGGATGCCAAGTAACTGTCTATCATCTTTCTTCTAGAAAGCATATCTTATACCTGTTTGTCTATTTGGCTTTAGAAATTTTTTAGTGAGTGCTCTATGGTTTGTCTGTACTTAGTGTGCCTTTAGGTGTGTACTTTGAACTTTTGGTTGCCTGTCAGCCTCAGAATTTGTCTCCTAGTTTGAAACTATGGCTAGTACCCCTTTGAACACCAACCAATAGATCCCCATGCTAGGAACTCCTTGTACTATTCCTCTCATAGGGAATGTTGGTGTTCCTTTGATGGCCACCTTGAACCTTCCTGGTTTCACCCTAGGGCTACTAGTGTGGTTTTTTTCCACTACAATTGTCTTGAATGCCCCCGATGCTTCGCAAGTAAGATCCTTATATTAAGGGCATCAAAATAGTGCTTCCCCTTCACCTGTAGTTGATTCTCCTCCTCCTTCTACCTCATGCGGTGAAAGTACAAATACTAGTAACCGACAGTCTAAAAGGAGTAGAAGAAGGAGGAATAGGAAGAAGGCACATAAGAAAGGGGGAACCCGTTCAACCTCTGTAAGTCAAGTTGAACCTCACCACCCAGCATCTACAGTTCATGCTGGGGGAAGCCTTTGAACCTCTGCGGTTCATGCTAAAGACAATCCGCCAGCCACTGTGAGTCAAGTTGACACTGTTGAAAAAACTACCGATTCAAAACACAAGCCCAAGTTTCCTTGTAAGATTTTGGAGGGAGACCACCTTACTTATAAATTCCCTTCTATCGCGGAGGTGTGAAGAGTTTGGTTTTATGGTCATCCTATTTTTAAACATCCTGAAGTCTCTCAACAACTAGCCTCTCTTAGTCAGGTCGGACCTAGTCACCCAACCTCTGGTGGTTATGTTGGGGGAAAACTCTCAGCCTTTGTAGCTCATTCTAAGAGAAAACAGTTAGCCACTACTAGTCATGTTGACACCATTGAGAAAATAGGTCATTTGAAGTGCAAACTGAAGTTCCCTTGTAAGCTATGTGAGGGAGATCATATTACTCACCGGTGCCCTGCTATCACAAAGGTGCAAAGAGTGTGGTCCAAGACTCAAGAATTTCCTTCTCCTGAACAACCTATAGTTTCTCAACAACCTACTCAACCTTTGGTTGATCAAGTGGTCGAACCAATATCAGATTTGGTCGATCCCACTCTTCTTTTGGAGATTGATCCTTATGTGATTGAACCAATGTCACCTTTGGTCAATCCCACTCTCCCTTCGGAGAGTGAATTTCACAAAGCAGTTGAATTGATTCCATTGTTGATCAATCCCAATCTTCCTTTAGAGAGTGAAGTGTCTTCTAGTCACATTTTCTTTGCTTCTAGTTCAGAACTTACTGAACAAGGGGGCATTGAACTCATTTCAGATCAATCCCCACCAAGCTCTTGGATTGCTTCCTTTGATTGGGATAGCCTAGTTGAGCTGCACCTTCCTTCTGATGCACCTTTCCATATAAAGGCCAAAGTTGAATCATACATGATTGCTTGCTGTATTGTTGATGAAGGAGCCTTAGTTAGTATCTTGTCTTCTTGTGCTTGGAGAGGCATGGGATCTCCCAGCCTTGTGTCGACACCTAGTCAGTTACTGGAGTTTGATAGAAGAACTAGTATAGCCTTGGGAATTCTCACTCAAACACCTGTTAATTTGGGTGGGAAGACCATCTTAGTTGAATTCATGGTAATAGAAGACCCCTTGGACTTCAATATGCTCCTTGGATGTGATTATGTCTATGCCATGCAAGCTATGGTGTCAACATTCTTTCGTGTGATGTACTTTAATCATGGTGAAGAAATTGTGGAATAATACAAGAAAGGAACAGTCTCTTTTCTTCAAAATTGAGAAGAGTATTCTCAGGCATAGGTTTATCACTTTTTTGGACCTAAGGGACTAAACTTACAGAAAAGGAACCCCCAGTATGAGCTTATTTTTCCCTTTTTCATGCTCTGGACCAAAACATGAAAAAGATTACAAGTGTACTTTATGTCTTTGTCATGCTCGCTAAACCCTAAAGAACAAAGCATCGAGTTTACTATTGTAAGCCCCATTTCTTGTAATCAAATGGATCTTTCTAAGTGATCTTTCCTTCCTTCACACTTGTTAAACTCAAGCTATATGGCACTTTTGAAGGTGTGTTGGGTAGGTGGTAATTTAACCCTTTTCAGACCTCCTCGACTAAGTATGAAAAAGGTGCACCTTACTTCTTTGGAAGATAAGAGAGTTCTTATGTGGTTTGTTTTATACTTTTCCAGCCTCAAGAGACTAAATTGGACGAAAAAGCACCCTCCTAGAGTCTTCTTTGGAGTTTTCAGACTCTCTAAACTATGAAAACACCATCGATCATGTACTAGTTTGGGCTCGTAAAATCCACGAATCAGTGCTTTATCGAGCATTCTTCTGTCTCTTCTTCAAGCTTGCTAAAAAAGAAGAAGGTCCCGAGTCCGCTTTCTTGGACTCATTAAACCTTTACAAGAAAGAGGGGAAGGGAAGTTCATTCACATGTTTTTTACATCATGGCAGCAAGTCTTGTTTCCTTGAACAAAGCACCAGTTTTGAGCCTATCAACAGTTGAGTCCTAGTATTTTGACCTTATCTCAATTCAGAGTTTATTACTCCTCCAGTTGGTCTCTTTTCCAATTATATGGGGAATATATCAATGTCTCCCACATTACAGATTTTTGTCGTTGGTTCTTTTGTGTCAAAATATACCTAAGTCACTTTTTGTGTCATGCTCATTGTTCAAGGATTAAACCTTTGTCGGTCATTCTACAATTGCTTGACCTTTTGTGTCGGTTGTTTCCTGGTATCAAATCATTACATCTTGTCTTTCGCGGTCGTTGTCGTGAAATTCTGTACCAATTCTAGATCCAATTAGTCTCTGACTTACCTCATGTTGGATGATGAAGGATTCCTTAATTCCTTCCTTCTAACATATTTCTTCCTATCAACTGCAACGCATCTTGCTCTGGGAATGAGATTTAGAGTTTTATGACAATACCTTGGGATTGTAGTCATCCGTGGCAATTTCCCTCGCTATTGGGTAGTGGGAATATCTTAATGTCTCCTACTCGATGGATTATTCAAGTGTTCAACTTCAAGTCCTTGTATTCACACTTGTTAGAATGTACTAGGTGCCTTGGGGACCATTTTCATTAATGGTGGTTTCCCTTGCATTTGTTAACGGGTCTCATTATTGACCGGTAATCAAACGGTTTCCTCCATGTTCAACTTCAACTCCTTTATTCACATGGTTAGGATTCATACCTTTTGGGAGGTTTGGATTGAATACCTTGGGCTGACAATAGCATCGTCATTTTTCTATTGCCCAAGTTGCGCAAGACCTTGTTACATTTTATATGACATTTTGTTGAGACATAGATCCACCTTGTATTCTTGTGGCTATGATCGATTGTTGAGCATGGATCCACCTTGTTCATTTGTGGCCATGACTCCTTTAGATTTGATATGGCACCTTTTTTGATATTGAGTGACCATGATAGTTTCATCAGCTATACATATGTTGGATCCGCCTGTATCTTTATGGCGATGATTTGTATATGGACTTGTATGTCCCAGAGATCAGTTTTGTTTCACATTTATCTATATTTCAGGTACCTTTGTTCAATACTTTCGATCTTTTATTCTGTATTCTCTCCATACTCAGCTATTTCCTTTATAATGTGGAAATTGAACCCAAGTGATAGAACAATTGCACTCACAAAATTGCTAATCAAACATGCAAATTTACACACAAAGGAGACTTAAATTGGAGCAAAACACTAATCTATATTGAATAAGTGTACAATAGCCAAACTTATGAATTCATAGGCTGCTGAAATATATAATTACATGAGATATTCAAATGCATAAGGATTCCATTCAAAATAGTCAAAAAGTAGGCTTACTAAATCTAGTCAAATCCCCCATAGGTGCATAAAGCAGTTTCCAAATATACCTAGAGGCTCACAAATTGGAAAAGTCACGTAGGGAAGATAATAAGTGATGGAAATAAAACTCATACATGCTTTTATTATTAGAAAATAATGGAGGATGATGAGGACAAAAAACAAGTCAACTACACCTAGTCTTACTTTCCCTTTTGCCATAAATCTCAATAAAGCAGGCAACTTAGCAGAAAAAGCAGATATGCGCTAGGGAGGATCTGGAATAAAGTAGATATGCTAAATATGGATTCTAGGAGGTTTCCCAAGCACTCCATGACTCATTTTTAGCAAGTTTTATTTCTATGGCATGTGGAAGACAACTTGCATAGAGTGGAATATTGGAAACTAGGCAAATAAGGCAAAAATTGATTAATTAATGTCTAAAGTAGGTAACTATGGGTTGATTATTCTAAAACCCCCCTTAATCCTGAGTTTATGAGTAAATATCAGAAAACTATAGGGCCTAGCAACAAGGCTTAGTCAACCTTTACATAATGCATGTCCATTTAACCAAATAAAGAGGCAAAAACCTAGTGGGAAAATCCTCCCTTAAAAATGGACAGTTAAACAAAATTTGAAAATATTGTTATCGATCATACTTCATAGCATGATCAAAAATCCCCAGCAGTCATTTGAGATTGATGAATGTCTTTTCACAAAACAATTTGGTGAATATGTCTGCTACTTGTTCTGAAGATGCACAGAAGAGTAGGTGAATGGTGCCATCATGCATATTTGAATGTCTAATGTTGTGCATATGGATCTCAATGTGTTTGGTTCTCTATCTATAAATTGGATCATTGCATATTTGAATGGTAATTTGATTATCACAATACCTAATAGTTGAAAAATCTGATTCGAAGCCACACTCACCAAGTATCCCCTGCAACCATAAACATTGAGTTGCTGCATTTACAACTCCTCTGTACTCTGCTTCTGTAGATGAGAGTGATATGGCACTCTATTTCTTGCTTGACCAGCTGATTGGTCCTTCATCAAGCATGAATACATATCTTGATTTTGACTTTTTATATATGTTGTCACCTACCCAATCATTGTCAGTAAACCCAATCAAATCAAAATCAGATTTAGCTTTGTAGAAGATCCCATGAGTTCGTGTTCCCTGAACAAAGTTAAGGATCCTTTTGGTTGATATCCAATGGATATCATGAGGCTGATCCATGTATCTTGAAGCCACACTTACTGCATAATAAATATCAGGTTGAGTGTGTGTAAGGTACATCAAACACACAATCAATTTCCTATACAGTGTATTATTTACCATAGGAGAAGAACCTGCTTCTTCAAGCTTAACTCCTGAAAGGAAATGAGTCTTTCTTGGCTTGCAATATTTCATGTTGAACTTGTTCAGAAAATATAAAGCATAGATGGAATGATGTACCTTTATTCCATGTTGGGATTGAGCAATTTTGAGACCCAAGAATTGGCTCAACAACCCCAAATCAGTCACAGAAAATGCATGGTTCATTGCATCCTTCAAGGAGGCAATTTATTTCTTTTAAATTCCTGTAATCAGAAGGTCATCCACATACAATACAATAATCATCAAAGAAACATGAATCAGCTTCAAATAAACATTATGATCATACTTGCATCAAACAAAACTCAATGATAGCATAAATCCATCAATCTTGGCATACCAAGCCCTAAGGACTTGCTTAAGCCCATACAATAATTTCTTTAACCTGCACACAAATGATGGATTAGACACAAAAAATTGAGGCTGATGCATGTAAATATCTTCAGTAATATCTCCATTTAGGAAAGCACGCTTCACATCCATGTGATGTACCTCCCACTGCTTCGAAGTTGCAATGGCTAAGGCTAGTCTGATGGAGTCCATCTTTGCCACTGGTGCAAAGGTTTCATCGTATTCAATACCATGTACCTATGAGTAGCCCTTGGATACTAATATTGCCTTATATTTCAAAGGTGAACCATCAGCAGCAAACTTAGTTTTGAAAACCCACTTACATTGAACTATCTTCCTCCCTGGGGGAAGATCAACCAGTTCCCAAGTCTTGTTCTTCTAGAGTGAGATGAATTCTTCTTTCATGGATGTTTGCCATCTTGGATCATGTGCTGCATCTTCATATGTCTATGGTTCTGATTCAACCATCAGATAGTACTTCTCTACAAACAAAGGGTCTTTCATACATAGGGCACTCTCAAACTGAGATCTAGTCCTCCTAGAATCTTTAGGATTTCCAGCTAGTTCCCCAGCTACATGAATGGTATTTTATGCCCATTTTGGTCTTGTAGGATTGTCAGGATCTTCAATTAAATAATCATTATCAGACATCTTAGAATCAGCAAAGTCATTTGTCTCTTCACTTACATTCAATGGTTCTAGGGGTGAAGAAGAATCTCCAACTTCAACTGCTGCTAAAAGCTCTTCTTGGAACTAAACACTCCTTTCAATGAAGGAATTTTTTGTGCTCAAATTGATAAGCTTTTACCCTTTTGAATCTTTAGAGTACCCGACAAATAGACAGTCTTGGATTTAGGGCTACAAATCCTTCCTCTTTTCTGTTGGAATTCTAGCCCAAGCCTTTGAGCCAAAAATACTGAAATGGGTCACATCTGGCTTGTGCCCACTCCAAGCTTTGAAAGGAGTAATACCATCAAGATATTTATGATACATTCTATTTTGGATATAGGATGGAGATTTTATATCCTCGGCCCAAAAATTTGGTGGCAAAGTCTCATCCTCCATCATACAGGTTGCCATCTCCAAGTTTAGTGATCTGTTTTTTCTCTCAGCAACACCATTTTGCTGTGGTGTGTAAGGGATTGAATGCTGCATATGAATACCTGAATCTTCATAATATTGAATGAACTTAGACTTAACATACTTGCCACCATTTTCAGATCTGAGGATCTTGAGTTTTCTCCCAGATTGGTTTTCAACCAAGGCCTTAAAGACTTTGAAGAGGCCAAAAACTTCAAACTTATGCTTCAGGAAGTAAACCCAACAATACCTAGAAAAGTCATCTATTAAGGTCAATGCATATTTGTCTTGAATCATTGACATATGAGGAAATGGACCAGAAACATCACTGTGGACCAACTCAAGAGGTGCAGAGGTTCTCTCATGACTAGCTTTCTCAAATTTATGCTCTGGGTGTTTTCCTAGGACACAACCTTAACAGACTCCCTTGGAAAACTTAATATTTGGTAACCCTATGACCATTTCATTTTCACTTAGATAAAAAAGATACTTATAGTTAATATGGGCAATCTTTCATGCCAAATATTTCTTTCCTCATTAGCATGAATCAAAAGAGCAAAGGGGTTTGAGTAGGGTAGAAAATGTGAGAACATGTATACCTTTGAAGTGTGATCTACAACTCCTTTTGCAATGAATTTACCATTCAAGATCTTTGTGATATCAACATCATCAGGGGAGAATATGACCTTCTTTGGAGACCTTGTGTTGGTAGTCTCATACACTGATAAGAGGTTAGAGGTAAGACCTGGAACATACAATACATTACTGAACTTACCATGGTCAAGATCAATCCTTCCTTTCCCTAAATAGTCAGTGAGAGAGTCATCTCCCATTACTATTGGTGGACCTTTCTACATGTCAATAGAGGAGAATGCCTCCTTAATCGAAACCATATGCCTTGAAGCTCCAAAGTCTATGATGAAGCTAGGTGAGCTTGATGTGCCAGCAACCAATGCATGTACTCTCTCTCTGTACTCTGAATTTGATCCTCCTTCCCTCTTCTTTGAGCAATCAGGAAGGGAGATGTTATTCTTCTCCGGGAGTTGGGTCAGCATGTAACTTTGATTCTTCATGTAGGATCTATCAGGATGATAGCCCTTACTGCAGTATGCACACTTGCTCATTTCTCCTTTGTTCTTCTTCTTCTGGAAGTTCTTATTGGAGCCTTGGGGCTCCTATTGAGACTTGTTCTTTTCTCTCTTTTTCTTAGGTGGCTTATTAGCTTTCTTCTTTCCTTTTGAATCCACCCTCGAATATCCAACAACAAAATCTTGGTCTTTGGAAGGATTGATGGTGCCCATCATCACCAATTTATCCTGTTCTTATGTGCAGGATTCCATGAACTCTGCAAGCTCAGGCATCTTCCAGGGTCGAGTTGACAACTTGGTGGCAAGGAAGGTCAAAACAAACACTAAATACTTAGGGCCAAGCTTCAAGAGTATGGCCAAAACTAGTTTCTCTTCCTTCTTTTCAATTCCACACTATTTTAGCTACCAAACAAGGGCTTTAAACTTGGAAAAGTAGAATTGCAAGGATTCAAAGCTGCTGGGACTCAAATAGATCAATTCATTCTTTATTTGATGTCCTATCATCTCATTTGTCTTACCAAAAATATCTACAAGATTCTCTCACACTTCATTAGGTGATGTCAATCCATCAATATGGAAAAGGAGGTCTCTGGATATGCTTAGACACAGAAGGCCATAGGCCTCATCCCTCCTTTTGTGCCATTTAGTTTTATCTGCAGCTGCATTAGGCTTTGCCTTAGTTTCCATAGTCACCCTATAGAGACCCTTCACTCTCAAAAGTATCTCCATCTATGATTTCCATTCAAATAAATTAAATGGAGTCAAGATGATCTTCTGAGATTGATCCATAGCTCTAAACTGTGCCCTTCAACCAGCAGAATGTGCTCCCAATCAAGATGTCAAACCTGCAATAACAATATGGAAGGATATAAATTTATCTACAAAGGCTCTAATACCATGTGGAAATTGAACCTAAGTGATAGAAAAATTGCACTCACAAAATTGCTAATCAAACATGCAAATTTACACACAAAGGAGACTGAAATTAGAGCATAACACTAATCTGTATTGAATAAGTGTACAATATCCAACCTTATGAAGTAATAGGCTGCTCCAATATATAATTACATGAGATATTTGAATGAATAAGGATGCCATTCGAAATAGTCAAAAAGTAGGCTTACTAAATCTAGTCAAATCCCCCATAGGTGCATAAATCAATTTCCAAATCTACCTAGAGGCTCACGAATTGGCAAAGTCAAGTAGGCAAGATAATAATTTATGAAAATACAACTCATACATGTTTTTATTAGGATAAAATAATGGAGGATGATGAGGGCAAAAAAAAAAGTCAACTACACCTAGTCTTACTTTCCCTTTTGCCATAAATTTCAATAAAGCAGGCAACTTAGCATAAAAAGCAGATATACACTAGGGAGGATCTGGAATAAACCAAATATGCTAAATATGGATTCTAGGAGGTTTCTCAAGCACTCCATGACTCAGTTTTAGCAAGTTTGACTTCTATGGCATGTGGAAGACAACTTGCATAGAGTGGAATATTGGAAACTAGGCAAATAAGAAAAAAATGGATTAATTAATGTCTAAGGTAGGTAACTATGGGTTGATTATTCTAACATATAATGTATTTCAGCTATCATATTCCCCTATAACCTCATACATTAGGGGGCATTTTTTATAGCTGAAAATGACACATCTCTGCATGTGACCACTTTCCCATGATTCTGTTGCATGTCGACACTTCCATGATGACACTTCATGAAATTCACTAAAAGTCACTGAAAAAAAAACCTAACTTGGAGGACCCATATCTTGATTTCTATAACTCTGTTTGATCTCATCTCTACATCATGGAAAGGTATCTGTGTTAGCTAAGACTTTTCAGAAGACACCAAAGTCTGAAAATGCCCAGAAGTACCCTTAAAATGAGATTTTTTGATGTGTACGTGAGTTTCCTTAAGGAAACCCATGTATGTACATGACTTGCTATATATAATACTCGTGTACGCCTTACATACATGACTTTCTGCATTGCAACCCGCATATACCTCCTCATGTACGTGACTATTGTCTCTGCAACCTACGTATGCCTCCTGAAAATGTAAAAAAAATACGTATTTTGAAATTTGGGTATTTTGGGTAGCTATGCAACTAACTCCTTCAGTTGTAACTACTTTGTCTTTGACCCCAACTCTTCATAAAGCATATAAATAGAGGTAGGGAGCTCCATGAGAGGGGACTTGAATCTTTGCATTGTTATGCTGGAGAATTTGGAGCTCTCTTTACCCACACCTTTTCCCTAGAAGCTCTATCCTTGTGTTGCAGAGCTTGGAGGTTGAGTTCCCTAGAGAATAGAAGAAGCAGAACCAAATCAAGGTTTTGTGAGGTGTCGAACTTGAAGAAAAGGTATATTTGTACCTATTTTCAAGATTATTAAAGATGTGATGTCCTTATTCTTCCCAAATCAATGTGTCTTGTATATTGAATCTTTGATTATGATTATATGATGTTATTTATCAAATTATGTTTTCATGTTTCATTGAATATAATCTCATTTCATATAGTCTATTTGGTTTGAGGAAGGTATAATTCATTTTGCAGGTCTCTTGGAGCAAGAGGAGCAAGAGGAGCAAGAGAAGAATTAAAGGGATTCTTGGATCAACATTCGTTTGTTAAGGTATGAACCATTCTAATCTCTAAATATTGTTTATATATACTTGTAGAACCATTTCCATCCACCTTTCAACCCCAGTACGTTGATGGCCTCTTAAACCCTAGCCATAGGAAACTTTCCTTTACAACAACTGGTATAGTTAGAAATATGCATGTATGAAAATGAATAATGATATAAATTTTTTTGGTTTAGTCATTAACATGATCTTTTTCTTAGTTCTTTTATTTGAAAAAGAAAACGAAAAAAGCAAAGTTGCATTATTCCCTAAACTAAGAATGCAACATTTTATTTATATACATATTTCCCTACCCTAAGTATAAATAAAACATATTTATTCAAGTATATGAGCTTTTCCAATGAAACCAAGTGCGAAGCAAAATAAGAATTGTACGTTTATCCACATATGAAAATATTGTTGTAGTGATTACCTAAATGTGGAAGTTCAACCAACTTACTTTTCTTTGCATCAATAGATGTCGAATGAAGGAATGGTATTGCGGTCAAGTTACCTCCTGAAACCATCTTTCGATGTATTCTTGTTACTCACCTTCCTTCACTGTGTGATATAGATCCCCTTTTTCTAGTTGAGCAAATGTTTGAGCACATGACCGATCTATTGTCATGTATATCGAGAACTCTTTAATTTTTGGTTGCTCTCCTTTGGATGTAATCCCCAATGTATCATCTTCTTTGTAGTCTCGCAAAGAACATCTTTTTGTAGTTCTTGGGATTTTAGTTCATCTAGTATTTCGGGAGAGGTTGATAAGCTCTCAACTACTGTCAATATCTTTTCTTCTTGAGAGATTGAGATCCCAGTTGTTTCTATGATTTGAGAGACTTCTCTCATGCTAATGAGCACCTTTGAATCCATTTTGTCGGTCGATAGGTCCTGCTTCACACAATGATTAGTCTTTGGGGTTCTTATAGCACCCAAGAAAATTTATTTTTATTTTTATATATATTTTTACTTTAGAATCTAATTACAAAACATATCACACACTTGAAAAGAAAATACCTTATGACAAACATAAACACACCTAAAAAAAATGAATCGAATGTAACAAATCTGAATGCAACACCTAAGATTGCTGAAGAGATAACACACTTGTATAGCAGTAAATGGCAAGAAAGTAAACTACCTAAACTTCCAAGGCACATGTATATGAAATTAAAATATGGCAAAAGTAAACTATCTACCTTTGAAGAAACAAAAATAAACCTAACCATGGGAAAGTAAACTACCTATGTTTGCAGAAAGAAAAGTACAATTAAGGGAAATAAATCAAACTTTGCATGAAGTAAACACACTTGTGCGAAAAAGGAAACAACAAAGCTTCGGGGAAACCCACTAAAGTGGATGCGTCAGGCTGTCAGACTATGGATCTTATTGTTTCCCCTCTCGATTGTTGTGTAATGTAAAAACAACCTATCTACCCTTATCTACCTAGACTCCAATCCCTTTAGAAACTTCCCAAAAATGACGCCAAAATGTTGGGTAAAATATGCACTATCTAATTCAACACTTAATTGTCAACCTGGGAAGGGAGCTTGTGAGATGCAAACACCATATGTGTAGGATTGAAGGCTTCAACTAACCTAAGCTAACTAAAGATGGAAATACGCTAACATGCAACTATATGATTTTAATCTACATGCATGACTTTCGTAATTCAAATGCAAGAATTTAATATATCTATGAAAACATGAAATTGACTAAGATCTTGAAAAATAAGTATAATTTCAAATCTAATCTAATGTTATATTAATATATTCTATAAAGGTAGGAAATTGATTAATAACTGAGATTCAAACTAGTCTAATGCTATGCTAATCTATTCTATGGAAGTAGTTGCTGTTGGAGACATTTTCCACCATACACACTCTTTTTGGTCAAATTGGCCTAGTTAAACCACTATCCTAATTATTATTGACATTAATTGACATCAGTGGAGCATTAAATGTCATCATCCAGTATCACCCATGCCTACCTTCAGTCAAGGAGGCTAACTTAGCCTTCTCCTACATTTGGGGAGGCTAACTGGAGAACTCCGGGGGTGATCTGAGTGATATTAATGCACCTAATTGCTAACTGGTGGTTACAATCAGTTAAACAGGCTAGTTAAGGCACCTCCTCTCATTAAATATATTATTTAATGATTATTTAATGAAATGGAGTCAACAGGGGCGCCTTCACCAACTTCTGATGTGCAGTTCAACTTCAATTAACCTCATTGGGGTTCATTGGAGTCAGTGTAGCACTACCTCTTGATGGTTGGTGAGCTGTGACATGTGTCTGATCTCTTTCATTTGAGACTCAGTCATTTATTGCACTCTGACTTCAACTAGGGTTATTTGAGTCAATTAGGGTTTTGATCAGTGGTTAACTGAGTGTGAACCATGGCTTATAGTCAGTTAATATAGACTCACTCATTCAATTCGAATGACCTCCTAAGGAATTCAAATTGTCGCTTCATTCATGCTTGTATCATGACATTGTAATTATAATCATTCATTCTTTATGTGAATACAGAGCGGCTACTATTCCTGTAGACTAATTACACCATTTCATGAGTTATTTGTTGATTAATCTTTGATGCGATTGATGCTTTGTTCTTAGATCAATATACAATATTAATATGGTATTAGAGATTATGGCAGGATGAAGCTCTATATCTCAAAAACAAGCTTTTTGACAGATTTCTGCATGAAATTTGAGCAATAGCTCAAAAATCCAGCACTGCACCAGAAGCCAAGGCTTACCACTTAATACCCCAAGTAAAGAACTTGTTGATCAAGCTTGCTTGATTGACTATGCTGGTTTTGATGAAAGCCTAAAATGTGCAGGCTGTTCGACCTTACATTTCCCTTTCTGTTTTGATTTTCAGGTTTCTACAGGTGAAGCATTCGCTCCAGCACATCTACATGGCCTCCTCAGTAGATCTCTTGGCTCCATACAATTTCCACTCATGGAAAGGTTATATGGAGATTCTACTGCACTCCAGAGGAATTTTTAGAGTCACCATGGACACTGAATATGAGCCTGGATCTACCATAGAAAAATCAATATTCTTGAATAAGAAGGATGAAGCCTTCGGTTTCTTGTGCCTCTCTATTTCCTGAGACCTTCTCTTCCATCTTTCGGGATTGAATACTCTGAAAGAAATATGGGACAAATTGGAGACTCTATATGGAAAGTATGATGACTTAAGGGTTTACCAGCTCAAAAATGAACTCATGTATCTCCAACCCTTCAATTTCGAGACTCTGAATAATTTCTTCACAAAGTTCAAGCATACTATTTTACTCTTGAAGCAATTCAAAGTGGAGAAGGAGGATGATCAGCTCATCCTCGCCATACTCTCCAAACTTGGGGCTGATTATTTATTTTTTGTTTCTACATTCTGTGTGGGGAAGCTCACAACCCCTGGATGGAATATGCCTACACTCAATGCCTTCATTGAGTTCCTAACAAGTGAACAAGACAAGCTTGTCCAGATGGGGATCATCCGATCTTCCCGTGATCAAGCCCTCCATGTCTCGGGACCCAAATATCTAAAGGGTAAAGGAAAGCGGTAAAAGAATAAAAAACTAAATTTGATGCTCCTAAACCTAGAGTTGAAAATCAGTAGCATGATGAGTCTTCCGGCTCAAGGAAGAACAAATGAAAAGGGCACCGTGGAAAGGAAAAATTCAAGTGTTCTTATTGCGGGAAGGGATTCCACCCTGAACATGCCTGGATGAAGAAGAATCTTGATGAAGCATCCTCTCTCCTTGAGAGAAATCACATCAATCTTCTAGAGAGCTTTCGGAGGAGAGAACAACAAGATCGAGAACCACAGCATGAAAAAGGTCATGCCCTCATGGAAAGCACTTCGAAGTCCAAAGCACTCTTGATTGATTCTGGAGATTTGAACCAAATGATGGTTGAAAGAGACTCCTTTTCATCCTTGGAGACTGGAAATTCTATCCCCATCCACATGGGAGATGACTCCACCATCATTTCAGAAGGACAAGGTACTGTTGATCTTGAAAATGATTTTTTTTCAAATGTTTTGTATGTACCGTCTCTGGCATCAAATATCCTTAGTGTCTATCAAATGACACATACATGAGTGCCTAAGAGAGTTTCTTTCAGCCCAAATGATGTTGAGATAACAGAAATTTCATCTAGGAAACTCATTGCTAAAAGCCTTGCAAACCATCATGCAAAAGCCTATGAGTTCTCTCACTTTGTTATGGATGCAAAGCCCACCGCTCTGCTAACTCATGGAAATGAAGTTAGTAGGATGTGGCATGAGAGGTTTGGCCATATTAATTTCAAATATTTGCAGCAATTACAGAAAAAATCCATGGTTGAAGGCCTCCCGGTTATCAAGGAAACCATGGGAATTTGCAAGGGCTGTGTGATTGGAAAACACCCTGAGCACAAGTTTGATCGGGGGAAGGCAAACTGAGCTACATGCATATTGGGGCTGATACATTCTGATATCAGTAGTCTAATGCCTATCACATCCATGAATGGATCAAGGTATATTATTGCTTTTATTGATGATTTTTCAAGGTATACATGGGTTTTCTTTCTCAAAAAGAAGTCTGAAGTATGTGAAAAAATTTCTGAATTGAAGGCCTTGATCGAAAATGCCTCTGGGATTAAGATCAATATATTGAGATATGATAATGGAGGGGATTATGTCAGTAATGAGTTTCTTTACATATTCTCCCAAAGTGGTATTCAGTTCCAACATTCAATTCCCTACACTCCCCAGCAGAATGAAGTAGCGGAAAGGAAGAATCGGTCTCTCAAGGAGATGACCACCTATATGTTGGAATCCAAGAAGCTTACTGCAAATTTGTGGGATGAGGCCATGCATTCTGCAAAATAAATTTATAACAGGGTGCCACACTCATATTTGAAAGGGAATACCCCTTTCCAAGCATACTTCGGACACAAGCCGGATATGTCGAACCTACAGGTGTTTGGGTCCACTGCATGGGCCCGAATTCTGCTTGATAAAAGAAGGGCTTTGCAACCGCAAAGCATAGAATGTATATTTATTGGGTATCCTAATGAATATAAATGTTTCAAGATGCTGGATATCAATACCAAATAGATCATCATCGAGAGAAGTGTCAAGTTCGATGAGCCTCTTCAGGAGGTGGAACTAGTGAAGGAGAAAACTGCTAAATTTCCTTCCTATTCTACTGAATATTTGGATGATGAAATTGGGGGTGATGACCATGATTTGGATCCTATGATTTCTGATATCAGTGTACAGCAATCATCAAATGATGAATCAAAACCTGAAGTGAAAAATCATCTTCCTACATGGGCCCGATAGACACTCTCCTCCGCAGGAGAAAACATTGGAAATCTGGATGATCCAAGGAGAACCCGGTCTGATTTCTAAAGAGTAGGTATTGCGCTCTCTTGTACTGATAATTTGCTGTCCAAAACTTGATATTTTATTATTAGTTCAGATCCAAAACCCTAATACCATGCTCGGAAGGATTCGAGATGGAAAGTTTCCATGGATGAAGAGATGAATTCTCTTCAGAAAAACACTACTTGGGAGCTAGTTTCTCTTCCTCCGGGAAGGAAATTGGTTCAATGAAAGTGGGTGTTTTAGAAAAATATTTATGCTAATGGAAGAACCTGAAAATATAAGGAAATTATGGTGGAAAAATGTTCCTCTCAGGTCCAAGGATTGGACTACCATGAGACCTTTGCACCGGTTACAAAAATGGACTCCATCCACCTTGTTTTGGCAATTTCAGCATCCAAGCACTGGGAAGTGCTTCAAATGGATGTTAAGTCAGCCTTTATACATGGATATTTTCATGAGGAGATATACATGAAGCATCCTAAGGGCTACATCACTGATCCATATTTGGTTTGCAAGCTAAATAAGTCACTATACGGGTTAAAACAGGCCCCAAGAGAGTGGTATTCCAATATGGATGCCTTCCTTCTCTCGCAAAACTTTTAGAGATGTAGATCAGATACAAATGTGTATTTACCACAGTATGATGGTCATATAATTATCATTGTTTTATATTTTTATTAATTACTGATCACAAGTAGCATAGTTGCCTCCATTTCAGCGATCAAAACTGCTCTCCACAATGCCTTTGAAATGAGTGATTTGGGGCTTCTAAAACAATTTTTGGTGCTTGAAATTGAGAAAAATTATGATGGGATTATGGTAAATCAGTCCAAATATATTTCAGAACTGTTATTCAAGTTTAACATGGCTTATTTTAGGCTTGCAACATTCCCTTTTATTTTAGGGATCAGCCTTGAAGAAGGAAAAAGCACACCTCCCATGGACTGCACTATCTATCGACAACTGAGTGGTAGCTTGTTGTACTTGACACATTATAAGCCTAATATTTGTTATGCCATGAATTCTATATCAATATACATGTAGTAGACTCATGATATTCATTAGAAGGAAGCCAAGAGGATCCTCCAGTATATTCAGGGAACCAGGACCTACGGCATTCACTATGCTACAGACTCCGAGCTAGAGCTGGTTGGATACAAAGATTCCGATTGGGAGGGTGATTCTATTGATCGGAAGTCTACTTCTGAATATGTATTCATGTTTGGTGGTGGCCCCATTTTCTGGTCAACCAAAAAGCAGGCTGCCATAGCACTATCTTTAGTAGAGGCCAAGTATCGAGGAGCAGTGAATGCTTGCATCCAAGCAGTTTGGTTGCAAGGCGTTCTTTCAGAGTTTGATCTTGGTAATACTTTTTCCACTGTCCTCTTTTGTGACAATCAAACTGCTATTAATATATACATGGATCTAATTACCATGCAGAGGACCAAGCATGTAGAGATTCACATGCACTACATCAAGGAGCTAGTGCATGACAGGACCATAATTTTGCAATACTGCCCGACTGATGAGCAAATTGCAGACATCTTCACCAAGATATTTTCAGAAAAGAAGTTCACTTACCTCTGTTCACTATTTGGGGGTGAGTTCATCATGGTGATTCAGACTACTTTCAGTGTTCATCTTGAGGGGGGGTTTTTCCCACTGGGTTTTCCCTCTTTTCTTCACTTAGTTTGTTTTGATCATTGTTTCAATTTCAGCATTGTACAGGGTGACCTATGGCCTTTGTTGCTGGGGATCTAACATTTTTATGCATTTGTGTTTTCTAATTCCTCCTGAGTATATCTTAAGGGGGGGTGTTGGAGACATTTACCACCATACACACTCTTTTTGGTCAAATTGGCCTAGTTAAACCACTATCCTAAGTATTATTGACATTAATTGACATCAGTGGAGAATTAAATGTCATCATCCAGTCTCACCCATGCCTACCTTC
The DNA here is from genome assembly GCA_001517045.1 of Pseudotsuga menziesii. Lineage (NCBI taxonomy): Eukaryota > Viridiplantae > Streptophyta > Pinopsida > Pinales > Pinaceae > Pseudotsuga > Pseudotsuga menziesii. The sequence continues at coordinate 86,034 of LPNX010304009.1, forward strand.
AGTCAAGGAGGCTAACTTAGCCTTCTCCTACATTTGGGGAGGCTAACTGGAGTACTTAAGGGGTGATCTGAGTGATATTAATGCACCTAATTGCTAACTGGTGGTTACGATTAGTTAAACAGGTCAATTAAGGAACCTCCTCTCATTAAATATATTATTTAATAATTATTTAATGAACTGGAGTCAACAGGGGTGCCTCCACCAACTTCTGATGTGCAGTTCAACTTCAGTTAACCTCATTGGGGTTCATTGGAGTCAGTGTAGCGCTACCTCTTGATGGTTGTGAGATGTGACATGTGTCTGATCTCTTTCAGTTGAGACTTAGTAATTTATTGCACTTCGGATTTAGTTAGGGTTAGTTGAGTCAATTAGGGTTTTGATCAATGGTTAACTGAGTGTGAACCATGGCTTACAATTAGTTAAGCTAGACTCACTCATTGAATTCGAATGACCTCCTAAGGAATTCGAATTGTCTCTTCATTCATGGTTGTAGCATGACATTGTAATTGTAATCATTCATTCTTTATGTGAATACAGAGCGGATACTATTCCTGTAGACCGATTACACCATTTCATGAGTTATTTGTTGATTAATCTTTGATGAGATTGATGCTTTGTTCCTAGATCAATATACAAGATTAATAGTTGCTTGGTTCAAAAGTGATTTAACTAATAAGAGAAAAACTAACTACTTGCAGAAAATTATCCGATCTATATTATAAATTGGAGACTATTCCATGTATGCATAAGTAAATGCTTATCTAAGAATGCAAGTGCAACTAAGTTATGGAAAGCAATGAATGATTTAATTGCAAATTCGTAGAAAGCAAAACAAGTAACTGTGGATTCGTAGAAAGTAAAGAAAATATTATTCTAAAGACCAAGGGTAAATAAATGCGTTGCAAAACAGTAAACTAATCAAAGCAAACTAAACTTGTAGCTTTATAATCAAATCTAAAACTAAGTACAAAACAATAACTGGAAATATATTCAATCTGTAAGCAAACCTACAACAGAAAAATAAAATAATTCTACTCTACCTCTTCAACAAACTATACCATAAACTAAAGAATGTTAACCAATCATAAAAATATCATGCAACTGATTTACAGCTTGAAAAGTAAACTTACGCTAAACTAGGTTATGTGAACTTTTATCATCAAACTTTAAAATACTGAAAACCAATGCATCTTTAAAATCTAAATGAACCTATTAAAATTGAAATTGAAACTAAGTACAAATATATTACATCGGCTGAAATGAAATAACTTGAAGAAATGAAACTAACAAAGCCTAAGTGTTTTAAAGGAAAGTATCCTATGGCTAGGATTTAAGAGGCCATCAACATACTGGGGTTGAAAGAGAGATGCACAATGTTCAGGAAGCATATATAAGCAATATTCAAAGATAAGAAATGTCCACACCTGATTAATTGAAGGCTGGTCCAAGCTTTCTCTTCAATTCTCTTCTTGCTTCTCTCGCTCCAAGAGACCTGCAAAACAAATTATACCTTCCTCAAACCATTATGACCACATATAAAACAATGATAATCGACTAAACATGAACTAATGATCTGAATAACATCATCATATGATCATAAATAGAAATCCAATCACACATTGAACAATTATTTTGGGAAGAAGAAGGACATCACATCTTTATTAATCTTGAAAACAAGTACAAGTATACCTTCTCTTCAAGTTCAGCACCTCGCGAAACCTTGATCCGGTTCTGTTGCTTCTCTTCTCCAAAGAATTCAGCCTCCAAGCTCTGCAACACAAGGGGATGACTGCCAGGGAAAAGGTGTGGGAAAAGAGAGCTCCAAATACTCTAGCATAACAATTCAAAAATTCAAGTCCCCCGTCATGGACCTCCCTACCTCTATTTATATGGTTAAAGAAGAGTTAGGGGTGAAGACAAAGTAGTTACAACTGAAGGAGTCAGTTGCATAACTACCCAAACTACCCAAAATTCAAAAGGCGTGTTTTTGACATTTTTAAGAGGCATACGCGGGTTGCTGAATACCATAGTCACATACACAAAAAGTACACGCAGGTTGCTAGTACAGAAATTCACATATAAAAGCACACGCGGGTTGTATAACTGACAAGTCATGTGTCATACGTGGGTTTCCTTAAGGGCAAGTCATGTATAGACAAAAACTCATTTTTAGGGTATTTTTGGGCATTTTCAAACTTTGGTGTCTTCTGGAAAGTTTTAGCTAAGAGAAATATATTTCCAACGGTGCAAGGATGAGGTCAAACGGAGTTACAGAACTCAAGATATAGGTCCTCCAAGTTAGGTTTTTTTTTTAGTGACTTTCATGAAGTGTCGTCATGGAAGTATTAACATGCGACAGAATCATGGGAAAGTGGTCACAGGCAGAGATGTGTCATTTTGAGCTATAACAGATGCTCCCTAATGTGTGAGATTAGAGGGGAAGAAAATAGCCGAAATAAATTATAAAGGAAACAGCTGAGTATGGAGAGAGCAGAGAATCCAAGATCGAAAGGCTCGAACAAAGGTACCTGAAAGACAGATAAATGTCAGAAAAACTGATCTCTTGGACATACACGTCCATGTACAAAACATCGCCATAAAGATACAGGTGGATCCAACATATGTATAACTGATGAAACTATCATGGTCGCTCAATATGCAAAAAGGTGCCATATCAAATCTAAAGGAGTCATGGCCACAAATGAACAAGGTGGATCCATGCTCAACAATCGATCATAGCCACAAAAATAGAAGGTGGATCTATGTCTCAGTAAAATGTCATATAAAGTGTAACAAGGTCTTGCGCCGCAACTTGGGTAATAGCAAAAATGATAATGCTACTATCGACCCAAGGTCTTCAATCCAAACCACCCAAAAAAGGTACAAATCCTAACCATGCGAATAAAAGGAGCTGAAGTCGAACATGGAGGAAACCGTTTGATTGCCGGTTGATAATGAAAACCGTTAACAAATGCGAGGGAAACCACCATTAATGAAAATGGTCCCCAAGGTACCAAGTAAATTCTAACAAGTGTGATTACAAGGACTTGAAGTCGAACACTTGAAGAATCTATCGAGTAGGAGACATTAAGGTATTCCCACTACCCAATAGCGAGGGAAATTTCCACTGATGACAACAATCCCCAAGGTACTGTCATAAAACTCTAAATCTCATTCCCTTAGGCAAGAGGTGTTGCAGTCGATAGGAAGAGATCCATTGGAAGGAAGGCATTAAGACATCCTTCATCATCCAACATGAGGTAAGTCAAAGACTAATTGGATATGGAATTGGTACTAAATTTCATGACAAGGAATGTTGAAGACATGATGTAATGAACTAATACCAGGGAATGGCCGACACAAAAGGTCAAGGCAACTGCAGAATGGCCGAAAAAGGTTTAATCCTTGAACAGTGAGCATGACACAAAAGTGACTTAGGCAGCTTTTGACACAAAAGGACCAATGAAACAAATCTGCAATGTAGGAGACATTGACAGATTCCCCATATAATTGGAAAAGAGACCAACTGGAGGAGTAAGAAACTCTAAATCGGGTAAGGTAAAAATACTAGGACCCAACTGTTTGATAAAATCAAAACTGGTGTTTTGTTCAAGGAAACAAGACTTGCTGCCATGATGTAAAAAACATGTGAATGAACTTCCCTTCCCCTCTTTCTTGTAAAGGTTTAATGATTCCAAGAAAGTAAACTCGGGACCATCTTCATTTTTGGAAAGCTCAAAGAAAAGAAAGAAGAATGCTTGATAAAGCACTGATTCATGGATTTTACGAGCCCAAACTAGTACATGATCGACAATGTTTTCATATTTTAGAGAGTCTGAAAACTCCAAAGAAGACTCCAAGGAGGTCCTTTTTCATACAATTTAGTCTCCTGAGGCCGAAAAAGTATAAAACAAACCAAAGAAAAACTCTCTTAACTTTCGAAGAAGAAAAGGCGTACCTTTTTCATACTTAGTCAGGAAGGTCCAAAAAAGGTTACATTACCACCTACCCAATGCTCCTTCAAAAGCAGCATATAGCCTGAGTTTTACGAGTGTGAAGGAAGGCAAGATCACTCTGAAAGATCCATTTGATTATGAGAAATGGGGCTTACAACAATAAAATCGATGCTTTGTTCTTTAGGGTTTAACGATCATGACAAAAAAATAAAGTGCACTTGGAATCTTTTTCATTTTTTGGTCCAGAGCACGAAAAAGAGAAAACTAAGATCATACCGGGGGTTCCTTTTCTGTAAGTTTAGTCCCTCAGGTCTGGAAAAGTGATAAACCTATGCCTGAGAATACTCTTCTCAATTCAAAAGAAAAGAGAGTGTTCCTTTCTCGTATTATTCCACATGGTCTGAGAAAGAGATAACCTACCACCAATGTGGATGTCCATTCACATATTATTAACAAGCCTGAACGGACAAGTTTACTCGGCAGTCAACTCTATTTTGAGGAGTCAGACTTGGGCCTAAAGAAACTCAAAATATTTCCCGTGAAGTTTTAACGAGTCTGGAAAATTCAACTCGCAGCCTCCTTACTATTTTTAACGAGCTTGAAGGAGAGCAGAAAGAATGCTCTAAATACGAGGAGACGAGTGTCATAGGCAGGAAAAACTAGTTCCAAGCACAAGGAACAGACCTATGCATAATGCAAGGAAAGTGAGCAAGATAAGGACACTCGAGGAATGTCTCCTCAAGGTAAAAGGTGTCAAGTTGCAAAGGAAAAATGATACAAGGCTGGGTGATGATGAGAACAAAGATGAGGGCTTATACAACGAGATAAAAGTGTGGAAGTCGGCATCAGGCTCATAAGCGCGAGCAGGGCACATGCAAATGCAGTTACAACTTGAATGCCAAGGTGAGGCCAGTAAAAAGTTGTGAATCCAACTAAGAATCATGTCTCCAAGAAACAACAACATTAGGATCATATTCGGAAGAAATGATCCGATGTGGGTCACTTTGGCAGAAACACATGTGAATTTGCTATCTTCTACAAAAGGTAAAGTCAAGGTAGAATCAACCGAAGAATATTATATAGAACCAAGGCTCGAGGGTTTATAATCAGTAAGATCAACCTCAGAAGGAGAGAAAAAATCAACAAGGGAGATAGAGTCTATAGGACCAAACTCAATATCACGGGAGTTGAAAAATTCATAGGAAAAATCAAACTCATCAGGATCACTGACTTGCTTTTCAAAAGAAGAGTCAAAAGACTCAACAAGACCAACATAAGAAGAAAGTTCAGGCTTACTAGGAAAATTAGGGTTAGACATAGTCACAACTGAATCAACATCCAATAGAAGATCAGACTCTAGGAAAACTTCATCTGAAGGAAGGAGATCATCCGAGATAGGACATGTGTATAAAATTTCAAATGGATTGACAGAGTGGAGATTAGGCCCCACAGTCTGTATAGGATGACTCACCTGGTCAACTGCTGGGACCAAGTCCCGAGAAGATAAGCATGAAAACAGAGGTTGCTTCTCAGTAGCAATTGAACGCAAAGGACATGAGGCCACATAGCGCACCTGTGGTGGGGTAGTGTCTATAGAAACACTGGGAATCAATAAAGGAAAGACCTAGTCTCTCGTTGGGTCAAGAGATGGATCAAGAAAATCCAACTGATCGATAGTGAAAATTTCTTCACCATGACTAAAGTACATCACACGAAAGAATGTTGACACCACAGCTTGCATGGCATAGACATAATCACATCCAAGGAGCATATTGAAGTCCAAGGGGTCTTCTATCA
>LPNX010304009.1:91847-155917 GCA_001517045.1 Pseudotsuga menziesii
TGAAAGTAACAGGTGTTTGAGCAAGAATTCCCAAGGCTACACAAGTTCTTCTATCAAACGCCAGTAACTGACTAGCAGTCGACACAAGGCTGGGAGATCCCATGCCTCGCCAAGCACGAGCAGATAAGATAATAACTAAGGCTCCTTCATCAACAATACAACGAGCAATCGTGTAGGGTTCAACTTTGACCTTTATCTGGAAAGGTGCATCAGAAGGAAGGCACAGCTCAACTAGGCTATCCCAATCAAAGGAAGCAATCTGAGAGCTTGGTGGGGGTTGATCTAAAACACGTTCAGTGCCCCCTTGTTCAGTAAGTTCTGAACTGGTAGTGAATAAAATGTGACTAGCAGACACTTCACTCTCTAAAGGAAGAGTGGGATTGATCGATACTGGAATCAATTTAACCGCTTCATGAAAGTCACTCTCCGAAGGGAGAGTGGGATTGACCAAAGATGACATTGGTTCAATCACATCAGGATCACTCTTTGAAAGAAGAGTGGGATCAACCAAATCTGAGATTGGTTCGACCAATTGATCAACCAAAGGTTGAGTAGGTTGTTGAGAAACTATAGGTTGTTCAGGAGAAGGAAATTCTTGAGTCTCAGACCACACTCTTTGCACCTCTGCAATAGCAGGGCACTGGTGAGTAAGATGATCTCCCTCGCATAGCTTACAAGGGAACTTAATTTTTCACTTCGAATGACCAGTTTTCTCAATGGTGTCAACATGACTAGCAGTGCCTGACTGTTTGCTCTCAACATGACCTACAGAGGATGAGAGTTTGCCCCCAGCATGAACTACAGAGGCTGGGTGACTGGTTCCAACTTGACTAAGAGAGGTTGGTTGTTGAAAAGCTTCAGAATGTTCAAAAATGGGATGACCATGAATCCAAACTCTTCGTACCTCCGCAATAGAAGGGCATTTATAAGTAAGTTGGTCTCCCTCACAAAGCTTACAAGGAAACTTGGGCTTGTGTTTTTAATGGGTATTCTTTTCAACAATGTCAACATGATTCACAGTGGCTGACGGATTGTCTTCAGCATGAACAACAGAGGCTGAGAGACTGCCCCCAGCATGACTTGCAGAGGCTGAGAGACTGGGTCCAACATGACTTGCAGAGGTTGGATGGGCACCACCAACATGAACAATAGAGGCTGAGTTGTTAGGATCAACATGCTTTACAACAGTTGATTATGTGCCCCCATCATGAACAACAGAGGCTGGGTGGATGGATCCAACATGAATTATAGAGGTTGGATGGGGAGGTTCAACTTGAACAACAGAGGTTGAATGAATACCTTCAGCATGACCTGCATAGGCTGAGTTACTGGATCTAACATGACCTGGAAAGGTAGGAAGGATCCCACCAACATGAACCACAGAGGTTGGATGGTGAAGATCAACTTGAGTTGCAGAGGTTGAGTGCTTAGATCCAACATGACCTGCAGAGGTTGGATAGGTGCCCCCAGCATGAACAACAGAAGCTGGGTGGTGAGGTTCAACTTGACTTGCAGAGGTTGAATGGGTTCCCCCTTGCTTATGTGCCCTCTTCCTATTCCTCCTTCTTTTACTCCTTTTAGACTGCCGGTTACTAGTATCAGTACTTTCACCGCATGAGGTAGAAGGAGGAGGAGAATCAACTACAGGTGAAGGGGAAGCAGTGTTTTGATGCCCTTGATATAAGGAGCTTACTTGAGAAGCATCAGGAGCATTCAGGACAGTTGGAGTGGAAAAAAACCACACCGGTAGCCCTAGGGTGAATCCAGGTAGATTCAGGGTGGCCATCAAGGGAACACCAACATTCCCTGTGAGAGGAATAGTACAAGGAGTTCCCAGCATGGGGATCTCTTGGTTGGTGTTCAAAGGGGGGTTAGCCATAGTTTCAAGCTAGGAGACAAAGTCTGAGGTTGATAGTTAACCAAAATTACAAAGCACACACCTAAAGGCACACTAAGTACAGACAAACCACACAGCACTCACTAAAAATTCCTAAATCCAAACAAACAAACAGGTATAAGATATACTTTCCAGAAGAAATCTGATAGACAGTTACTTGGTATCCCTGTATATGTTCTTAGGCACAAGCGGAGGAATCACCCACCGCCCTCCCACACTTTCTACCGGGGTTACCTTCCAAGTCCGTCCAAGGTCAACCAGAAATAGCCTTCTGGTGTACCTGTGTATGAACCCTAGATGTCAAAGAGACTAAAGGCTACCTTAACTATATTGACAGTCTGGGGGGATAGTCGCAAGCCTGATTCATACGCATGGGCAGGGTAGCTGAGCCCGAAACCCTATCTAAGACAGAATCTCTAGATGTGTAAAAACCCTGGTCTATGCTTTGACAAGGAATTGGAGGGGTATCTCCTCAGTCCAAGTCTCCATGCAGCCTCGTGCTTAAATCCCATTTGAGAGGAGCTTCCCAAATATAATCAATGTAGAAAAGGATTTACCTAGTCATTGGCCAACTATGTCTGAAATTTTACACTTGTGGAGAGTTAAAACTCCCTAATCCATAAGTATAGCCTGAGCTAGTTGGTGTATGACCCTATAAAATAAAACTTACTAACAATTTTTAAATTATATCGTTTATTTTAAGGGCTTTTTTTAGTCAGAAGGTAAATGGCGTGAAACTTATGTGGTGTTTTGACTCAAAGTTGAAACAAAATGACTAAGAAAAGAGAAATGAAATGCAAAAAGAAAAAAGTATTCTCTTTATTTTTAAAATATAAAACTTAAAAGCCACAAAAGAACAAATTCTTTTTATTTTTATTTTTCAAAAACAATGATATGCCATGCAATCTAGACTAAAAACCTAATCTACATGCATATAAAGAAAACATATGTTTTTGTCTTTTTCTTTTATAAATGCAAAAGAAAAATCATCCTATCAACTAATGCAAGCAAGTACTATAAGCAAAGCAAATAGACAACTACTCTACACCCCACAAACAAAACCTAGGTTTCCCTGAAGTTAGATATCAACCTCTCTTGAAAAGAAGGCTTACAAAGGTAAACAAGCCAACAAATTTGGAATGAAGAGACTAAGCAATAAGACTGACATAAACAAAGGTCAAGAAGTCCCAAGTATCAATCTAAACCTACAAACAAAGGCAGATCAATACCTTGTCCAACAAGGTCAAGCCAAAGAAGGAGGTGTGGGGGAAGCAGCAAAAACAAGTATACGTTCTTTTTAATTTTCTTTTATAAATGCAAAAGAAAAACTACCTACAAAGCAAAGTATGCAGATAATAAGAACAAAGAAAAAGGAACTCTACTATACAACCACCAAACAAACTTTAGAATGCCCTAAAGTCAGTATAAACCCTACTTGGAAGGAAGGCTTGCATAAGAGACAAGTCAACTATTTTGGCATGGTAAAGTTAACCAAAAAAAGAAGAAGGAAACCAACACCAACAAGCTTCTGAAATCAAACAAAGATCACTAACATAGGCTGACCAGAAACATAAGCCAAAAATCATACCAAGCAAAGGAGGCGGGGGAAAGAGCAAAGAACAAACCCTAATGCTATAAAAAGACTTACCACATAGATAAAGAACAACCAAAAAGGATGACACTAACTCCCTGGAGTCATGCACCTACAGAGGACACCAAAATACCTACCAAACAGCCCACAACAGTAGAAAGAACCATAAAAAATGAGTAAAACACTGCTTTAGGGGCACACGCGGGTTGTACTATCGATAGGTCACGTGTCATACGCGGGTTGCCAATACAGCAAGTCATGTATGTAAGCACATGCAGGTTGTATAGCTGAAAAGTCGCGTATCATACGCGGGTTGACAGTATAGACAGATGCGTGTATCAGATCAGACACGCGACTGTTCAGTCTCCAAGTCACGTATGGGTGGAAAAACTCACAAAAAAGGTCAAAAACTGCCTTAGGAAGGTAGGGGAGGTGTTTTATCAAACCTATAAGGTGTTCCTAAATGGCAAGAAGGACCTGAAACAATGCAAAAGACTAAAAGAAATCAAGAGAAACCCCAAACAGATAAGACTATCCCCAGTGGAGTTGCCAGTTCTGTTGTAAAGGAAAGTATCCTATGGCTAGGGTTTAAGAGGCCATAAACATACTGGGGTTGAAAGAGAGATGCACAATGTTCAGCAAGCATATATAAGCAAGATTCAGAGATAAGAAAGGTCCACACCTGATTAACTGAAGGCTGGTCCAAGCTTTCTCTTCAATCCTCTTCTTGCTCCTCTCACTCCAAGAGACCTGCAAAACGAATTATACCTTCCTCAAACCATTATGACCACATATAAAACAATGATAATCGAATAATCATGAACTAATGATCTGAATTACAACATCATATGATCATAAACAGAAATCCAATCACACATTGAACAATGATTTGGGTAATAAGAAGGACATCACATCTTTATTAATCTTGAAAACAAGTACAAGTATACCTTCTCTTCAAGTTCGGCACCTTGCGAAACCTTGATCTGGTTATGCTGCTTCTCTTCTCCAAAGAACTCAGCCTCCAAGCTTTGCAACACAAGGGGATGACCGCCAGGGAAAAGGTGTGGGAAAAGAGAGCTCCAAATCCTCCAGCATAACAACGCAAAAATTCAAGTCCCCCTTCATTGACCTCCCTACCTCTATTGATATGGTTAAAGAAGAGTTAGGGGCGAAGAGAAAGTAGTTACAACTGAAGGAGTCAGTTACATAACTACCCAAACGACCCGAAATTCAAAAGGTGTGTTTTTGACATTTTTAAGAGGCATATGCCAATTGCTAAATACCACAGTCGTGTACACAAAAATTACACGTGGGTTGCTAGTATAGAAAGTCACGTATAAAAGCACACGCGGGTTGTATAACTGACAAGTCGCGTGTCATACACGGGTTTCCTTAAGGGCAAGTTGAGTATAGACAAAAACTCATTTTTAGGGTATTTTTGGGCATTTTCAGACTTTGGTGTCTTCTAGAAAGTTTTATCTAAGAGAAATATCTTTCCAATGGTGCAGAGATGAGGTCAAACGGAGTTACAGAACTCAAGATACAGGTCCTCCAAGTTAGGTGTTTTTTCAGTGACTTTCATGAAGTGTCGTCATGGAAGTATCAACATGCGACGGAATCATGGGAAAGTGGTCACAAGAAGAGATGTGTCATTTTGAGCTATAACACTAAGACAATGAAATGCTATGTAACTGAAAATGAAAGACTGTTTATGAACTCAAATGAAAACTGAAATGGAATGCTGAACCTATTTCAGAATTGAGACAAGCTAGTATTTAACAAATTATATGACAATATTTTAAACAAACGTAATCTAATTTAGGTTTTAGGCATGAAAACAAATGAAAGTAACTCATAAACTATCTAAGTCATGATAAAAACTAAAACTAAAACTATTTCTCATTTGAATCAGTAAAATACAATATGTTGAATATAAATAGATTTTATCATTATTAAAACTTAAATAATTAATCTATGTGTTAATATAGAACTAAATATGAATTGTTAGAGGTGGATTCAAATACCAACTAGCTACATAACATGGTGGAATGATGGAAAATTAAACTCTACCTTAACTAAATATTTCTGCAAAAAAAAATTACTAAACATTCTGAAAATGAATTAAATATCTATTTAAGTGTGAATAAAGTGTTGAACGAAAGTCTGCATTAAGGTGCGAACAGAAGGCTGAAAAACAGTCTGCACAGAGGGATGAACAGAAGGCTGAAAGACAGCCTACACAGAGGGACGGGCAAAAGGTTGAAAAGACAGTCTGAATAGAGGGACGACTAGCCATCCGTATGGATTTTAAAGGAAAAAATTACATAAAAATAAAGGAAATAAACAAAAAAGTGTCACCTACAGGAAAACAAACTTCTTGCTTGCAGAAATGAAATAACTTACAAGAAAACGTAATAGATATATATACAAAAACAAAATGACTCAGCTACAAACATAAAAGTAACTGATGAATATACACAAATAGAACCTCTTGTTGTTGAGGGGCCCTTCTCAGCAATCGGGGGCTATGTTCCTATGCTACTCAGTCACTGATCATTAACAGAGAAATGAGAATGATCACCAACAACTGAAATAGAGATTTTTTATTAAACTAAAGCAAAGTTTTACAAAGAGTTTTCTCTTCCTCCTCTTCAAAACCAAAGAGGTATTTATAAGATGACTACAATGGAGATCAGGTCGACCACCTCTTGCTAATAATAAAGGTTCATTACTACTGTAACAACTACCCACGAATTAAGAATCAATGAAGTGAGTTTTTTCTTCCCCGATGAGGCGCGACTGCACTCACGCGGCTAGGGCCATACCCTAGCCACCCTGCGTTTCCTCCAGGCCGCACGCAGGCCCTGCGTCTGGCGTCCGGCGTCCAGCTGAAGCTCGTGTGTTGGCCGCGTGCAGGTCCTCCAGGCCGCGTGGTGGCCCTGGCTCCTCCAGGCTGCGATCTAGCATTTGAAGCTGCGTCCTGCCTCTCTCCTCAACCGTGGTCATGCCTTCCTCTCCATCCGGTGGACGGGACATGGATCCACTAGAGGCTTTTAAATTTCTTTTTAGATCTGCAGGCCCTAGGGCAATGGCCGCTCCTCCTGCCAATTTTGTTAAAAAGATGGAAGAGATCCCTTCTCTGGAGCTCTCCCCTTCTGATCCGTGCCGCATGGCTCTTATGCTCTCAGAAAAATCCCTCATAGGCAAGTTCACTGGTCTGTGGCCCAGTCCCAAAGCAGTGAATCAATGGATAACAGAACGATGGAGCTCCCTGGTGCCCTCCCATATCTCTTTATGTGCTGCAGGAAGAGGGTATTATGTGATTATCTTTGCGAACAAAGAAGAGCAGGATCTAATCTTCAGATCTGGACCATACTTCATGGGATTGAGGGGGCTGTTCTTAACCCCTTGGTCTCTCGACTTCAATCCTGAAGTAGAGATCACCGCTGCCCCAGTTTGGGTCCGCCTCCCCCATCTTCCCCTTCATCTCTGGGGGAAAAGCTCCCTTGCTGATATAGGAAACAAGCTCGGCCGTTTCCTGGATAGTGCAGAGCCTAAAGGGGATCAGTTCACCTGTGCACGCATCTGTGTAGAGGTCAATCTCGAGAAAGGGCTCCCGGAATCCATTCAACTCACCTTGGGCGATTGGAGTCACATCCAAGAGCTGGACTATGAGCATATTCCCTTCAAATGCCTCCGGTGCCATGTTTACGGGCATTTTGCGAAAAGCTGCCCCAAAGCCTCGGTGATAGTGGCTCCTCCCCCGGCCAATGGGGCAGACTTCCAGCCAGTTGCTAATAGGCGAAGGGCTCCCCGGAGAAAGGACTCCAATCCAAAGGTGCCCACCGCAGAAGAATCTCCCCCAGCTAATAGAAACAGATTTGAAGCCCTACAAGAACCCAAGGATCAGGATCCAGAAGCAGCAGTAGCAGTTGAAGAGACGTTGGAACCAGGCCTAGGTCGGGACACTGAAGCACCAGTAGCAGAAGAGGGTCCAGAAGCACGTGCCCCCCTTGGTACCGCAGAAGACCCCTCGCCTGAGGCAACTAAACATATGGGAGGCCCTCCTCCAGATAAGGCAACCGATGGACTTTCCAAAGTGGCAACCTCTCCCTCAGAGTCTTCTGCAACAAGGAGGGCTAGCTCCCCTTCGCGATCTTCTAGTGATTCCGGGTCAGTGAGAACTTCAACTACAACCCCCTCTCCTCCTCGCACCAGAGGGCGAAGGTCTAACAGAGATCGAAGGAATCTCAAAGCAGCCTCCAACATTGCCGGGGGCTCCCAGAAACAGATGGAATCATTCATTTTATGAAATCTTTAATGTTTTTTTGCATATTTCTATGTTCACAATTTGTGAGAGTCTATTCTGTTAAGCATTGTCTGAAATCCTCGAAGAATAGTTGTCAAAGTAATTGGGATCTTTATCCCAAGAAATTCTTAAGGAGGCTGACAGAACTGTTAGAGGTCATCAGCCCTCCATATTTCTGTAACCGTGGAGTCTGGTTCGCCAGAAGGAGTAATACAAAAGTCCCATAACCGTTTCCGTAAAAAAAAAAACAACTACCCACGAATTTAGAAAACGGCCAACCACAATTTCTAGAAAATTTGCTTTTAGAGAACCATGATTTTCTCCCAAATGGTTATGAATTTGGCAAAAATTCCTCACAAAGACCATAATGGGCCTATTCAGCACAAAACCCATGTGCTAGAATTTTCAATTTTGCTTCTGTTTACCCACAAATATAGCCTGAAAATCAACTATCTGTTAAAAACACATGGTCTGCATGGGCATCTAGATGAACGTCTGGATGACCTGTAACTAAGATTTGTTCATAAATATGGATTCTGAGTGGATTTTCTGCTAGTTTGTTGGCCACATTGACTATTGAGTGTTGAGTTGTTGGATTGTGGATGGGTTCCATTGATTGAGTGTCAGGTTCTTATTGCTTGCCTCCCTCACGTGATGCATTTGTTAATCCTCCACTATGCATGCATTACTTCATGGCTTGCACATATATAATAAATAGTTATATTGAATAAAGAAGGAAGCGTAATACCATAAAGTTACTATGTATGAAATTGTGTGATTATTTGTTTTTGGATATAGTTAAAAGGCACACATAATATTAAAGAAAGGTGGGGTAATAATTTAAATGTTTTATGATCATGATAAAATGCAATGTGAGGTGCCTTGCAATGATTTAATATATTAAACAAACAATTAATATTTACCACGTTTTAATAGTTTTTATGGGTTACTTTATATGGCATGAAAACATTATTACTTTAACTAATTTCATCTTAAAGTTCAATTCTTCAAAGTTAATGATTACCTTATTACTTTAAAGTTGATGATTTTTTCATGGTTTCAATTTGCACATGTAGGATCGAAAGAAATGGGTAAGCCAAACCAGTAAACTAACATGCAATCAAATCTAATTCAGAACTTAGGACTGAAAGAAGGGCCTGAATGTAGTGCAGAATGCCTATTATTTGAAAAATACTACATTTAATACATAAAAATAACACATTTATCTTATTTTAAATTTACAAGATTTTAATTAATAAAACAGAGTAAAATACAACCTTATTGAACCTTAATGTGTTAAATTATAGTAAATAGGTCGAAAATTAATGTAAATAAGACCATTATAAACGACAATTTTGAGGCCCAATAGTTAGGTCAATATCTACTCTAGTAACTGTAGGTAATATCTCATATGACATATTTAATTGAGAATAAGAAGGTCCAATTGTTGGGCCCTAATAATTTCTTACTCTTCATCCATGAGCCTTGATAACACAACATATTTTGCGAGTATGGTTTCAAAGACTTGATGAACCAATCCATTAAAAAACTATTAGAAATATGGTATTTAATTCAATTCCTATATTGTAGTGGATAAGAAAGTGGAATTCGTTTAAAAATGTCATGGCTAACACATCAAATTTATTAAATGAAGCTCAATGGAGCTCCATGTACCACTTCCTCATTACTCTAGTCAAATTCTTTTAAAAAGTCTCAACATAATACTCTCATATATTAGTTAGTTCTATGAACACCACAAATGGAAATTCATTACTTGTGTGGATGGGAGTTCTATAAATTTTCCCCCAAAATTAGGAATATTAGGGGGAAACTTAGTTGAAACTAGTCTCCAACTTAGAGTATGCATAGCTAAAATGTTAGTTGGTTTGATTATAATTGGGAGATTAAGTGTTTCTAAGAACAAAAACTTTGTCCAATCTAGATAATTCCAAGTCCCAGGAGCATTTTCCCAAGGATTGATTTAAAAAATAGTTACCTGGCATATAGGCATTACCATAACAAAGGATGAATTGGTTTGGAAACTTTGTAGATGTGTGTAATTGGGAAAAATATGAACATATGAGAGAAACATCTTGCAATAAATAAAGAAAATGCATGATATAGCAGAAAAAAAGAACACATAAGGAATTTATTGATTGCATGTCACTTCGTGGGGGGAACCTCATTTGAGAAATCTCAATAAAAATAACTCATGGATTATTTCATTGGCCTCAACACATACTTATATACTAATTTTAATATATACAACTATTACTCTCCCTGAATATGGGATAAAAACGTACTTATATAATAAGTATAATCTCAACAACTATTACTCCCCATGAATATGGGATAATAGAATTTACTCATAGGATGACTTACAAAGCATATGTCAATATACTGACAATGTAAAGAGAAGGGATGACATAGGTTCCTAACATCCCCTACCTCTTAGAAAATATTTCTCCTCAAAGATTTAGACGTGGAAATTTTTGTTGAATATGAAGGAGTGGTTCCTATGTAGAATCCTCTTGTTGCATGCCATGCCACTATTGATACCTAGTGTACCTATTGAGGATGGCCTCTGGTAAATTATTTTATGCTCTGATGTTGGTTCCAATAAATTTCTTAAGGTAGGAGACATGAAATTCTGGCTGAACGCAAGAATAAGTAGGAAGTTCAATTTTTAAGAAACAAACCCAATCTTCTAAAGAACTTTATATGGCCCATACAAATTTGGAGCTAGGTTATCATGCCCTTTGATTTATAGGGAGTATTGCATGTAAGGTTGTAGATGAAGGAAAACCATGTCATCGACTTGAAAAGTGTGCTTAGAACGACATTAATTGGCTTGTTGTTTCATTTGGTTTCTTTACATGTGAAGATTATCCTGCAAGATGTGAAGAATCTGATCTCAGTTTTGGAGAACCATGCCAACTTCCTAAACTAGTGAACTATTGGTGGTGTATTGAAGGACACTACAACAAAAAATGGATTTAGCGTCGGATTTAGTGCTGGATTTTAGTGTAATTTTTTCCCAATTGTGGTGAACAATCTGGCGCTAAACCTGGCGCTATTGTACAATTTCGTAAAACGTCGTTTAATGCATCTTTTTTCCCATCCTTTTTAACATCCACTTTTGCATCCATTTTTGTGTCCAATTTTTTGCATCTTTTGTTACACCCTTATTTGCACTCAATTGTGCATCTTGTATTGCATCTTTTTTTGCGTCCTTTATTACATCCTTGTTTGCACCCATTTTGACGCTTATTTTTTCATCCAATGTTGCATCTTATTTTGCTCCTAGTTTTTCATCGAGTTTTGCACCCAATTTTGCACCATGTTTTGCATCAAATTATGTGTCCAATTCTGCATCTAGCGTTACATATAAGTTTGCATCCAAGTTTGGGCCCAATATTGTGTCTAGTTTTTCATCTGGTTTTGCATCCAATTTTACTTATAATGTTGCATCCCCTTTTGCATCTAATTTTGCATCTTGTTTTACGTCTTTTTTTGTATCCATGTTTGTGCCTAATGTTTCATCTCATTTTATGTCATATTTTGCATCTAGTTTTTCCCCTAGTGTTGCATCATGGTTGATGTCTTTTTTTGCATCTATGTTTGAGCTTAATGTTGCACCTAGTATTGCACCTAGTGTTGTGCTTATTTTTGCACCCATGTTTGTATCTAATATTGCATCCAGTTTTGTGTCCAATGTTGCATCCCATCTTGCATTCAATATTATGTCTAGTTTTACATCCAATATTTGGTCCCATCTTGCATCCAATATTGTGTCTCATTTTACATTTTTATTTACGCCAAGTGTTGCTTCCAGTTTTGCACTTGGGGTTATGCCTGGTTTTATGTCCATCAATACACCATATTTTGTGCTCAATTTAATGTCCAATTTTACATCTAGTTAGGAGTCCACTTTCGCATCTACTATTGTGTCTAGTTTTGGGCCTAGTATTGCATCTGGCTTTGAATCATTAATTGTGTCTAGTGTTGAGTCTCTTTTTGCATTGAAATTTTTGTTTCGTGTGACATCCATTTTTTTGTCCACATTTGCCTCTGACATAACGTCCACTTTTGTGTTTGGTGTGATGTCCATTTTTACATCATGTTTTTCATTTAGTGTTTCATCTAATATTGCATCCATCTTGCAGTACTACATTTTTGGCCTTTAGAAATGCATTGCAGTATCATTAGGGCATGGAGGAATTGAACCACCAACCTCTTACTTGTAAAGCAAGTGCTCTTCCATTGAACTAACACCCTTTAAAATTTGGGAAGAGGAGCAATATTAAAACATAGATTTCATCGTTTGAAATCCTAATAAAAGGCAATAAGATCCAAAGACAACCATGCTTAAAATCCAATTTATTTTTCCAAACACATTAATAAACACAAAAATCCATTGTGAACAAGAAACAAAATATCCTAAACAATTACGCAGTCTATTAAAGTGGTCCGTAAAAGGGTCTTAGAGAACAAGAAAATGTATTGATGCATACCTAATAACCTAAACTTGAAAATGACAAACAATAAGAGATGTGTTTAAGAAATAGTTGTAGAATCCAATTAAGGATGTGTATGTTGCTACATAAATGTTTCTATTCATTGATGATGTGATTTTCTTCAGCAATGGGATGGTAAGAGAAGCACTCATGAATGGTTATTAAAAGAAGATGCCTACTATGTGCATCATATATGATATAATGAAGATTTTAACAATGAACACCAACAAAGAGGATTTAAATTATGTGCATTATTTATAATCTAAAAATTAGTAAGATGTCAACATGGAAAAACATCATACAGGTTTCCACAATTGATAAGTCCACAAGGAGGTAGATGAGATTGATGGGTTTCCCATCTTACTAACGGTTTTTCCATCAAGGGATTCTTAAGGGGGATTCCACAATTTCATCAAGTTATTCATTATTATCAAGTTATTATGTAATAGAAACCACATGAAACAATAAGAGTGCACTTAGGATGCCATATTATCAGCATTTACCACTATTAACTCTGAAGTTATACTCAGAGTGTTATATTGTATTTAGTTTTCACTAGCTATGACCCCATTTTTCTCACGACTCTATCTTTATGATTATTTACTTTGCATATATAGTGTTTTATAATGGAGTAAATTTTTGGAAGGATGCACTAGCCTACTCATGAAACTCAAACTCGTTGCTACCCTTCCATTTCAACATATCCTATTATTTATGATTGTGCAAACTTCAACCTTTGTTTCATTTTCATTTATAAACTACAAGCATGATACATCTCATCCATACTAGGATTTAGACTGCACCTTGTTTCTCTCAGTACGAAAAGGAAAAAAAGAATTCTTTCTATTACTCTCGTTTTCTTTTCTAACCCCCCTCCCCCCCACCACTTTAATTGTTGCTGGAGGCTATAACTAGCAGTATTAATTCCTAAATCATATGTTGACATTCTCCTTTATCCTTCTTTTTCTATCATTTGACTTGAATTTTTAACATTACCATTAATTATTCCAGGGTGTTTGAGTGGTTCCAACCTCACTGAACTTAATATGAAGATAGTATAAATACATATCCCATTAAGAATTCAACAGAGCTGTCAAATTTCATGATTTTAGTATTTAAAGATTGGAGCATTTCAAGGTGGGATTCTATCATGTATGGCAGCATGGGATTGGCATTTAATCAAGAGCACCAAGTCCTCTATATACCCCAATGTTGATGGTTTATATTTTTGAACTCATTTATCATGACCTTAGTAAAAAAGTACCCTTCACTCAAGAAAAAAAAACTTATTAGACATGTTAATCTTTCTATATCATTTTAATGCTTAGATTAGCCAATTTTATCAAAATTGGAGGGTGCTGATTTGAGCCCAGATTATCAACATTTACCACTATTAACTATGCCTATAAAAATTCTACTCACAGTATTATAATGTATTTAGTTTTCACTATCATGTAGTCAAGAGAATAAAAATACCAAATAACTGACATGCAAAGAATTATATCTTACGCATGGATTAAATGAACGAAGTTGGAAGTTTATTGGGTACTGATAACAAACCTTGGGTAGCCCACACCAAGAAATAATCCTTTAAGGGAAACCTAAATCCTATATATATGAAATTGAGAAGTGTTGAAGGTGGGTTTAAATTTGAGAGTTTAATTGTGCAATTTGTTCGTAATTGTTGTTTCCAACAGATTTTTCTCCAACAATTAAAAATGGAACAACTCATTCACATGGAAAATAGATACATGCATCCACCTGCATGGATTGATGTGGAAAAATTCTCGATTTTTATGTTTCCTCTGTTTCATCGATCGTAATAAATTGGAGTTAAAGATAAAGTTGGACAATCAATGAAAGAGGGTGCGCTACTTGTTGTCATTTGACCACATTTAAGGGGGATTTCCATTGAAGAAGGGAATGACTATAGTTTTCTAGAGTTGTCTTTCCAATGGGGGAAAGGATACATAGTTTGTATAATCCAGATCTAATGTCAGAACTGTACAAGGAGGACTGGCATCTTACTAAATATTTATAGGATATTACCTACATTCGCTGATAGCTCAACTATTTTTCTACCATCATACTGTTATTAAAAATTATATTTGACATCAAGGAGGTCCCTAGAGGAGTAGGAATGTGGGAAGCAGTACCTTAAGTCAAGTATGATCCAAAAGGTATATTGGTGCCGTGATGTATAACTTGGGTAAAAATTGTCTCACCCAGATTGAACATTGGTTGTTTCACTTTCCATCATTCAAGTCCCATTTAGCAACATACACTGGGCTACCTCTTCAAATCCAATCACCACACAAATATAACCCTTCCCAAGCCGCCAAGAAGATTCAATATTCCATCCACAAGGATTCTATTTCCAACATGTCATTTATATAGATATCTTGATCTAATGACATTTTGCGAAAAAGTGTAACAAGTCTTTTCTCTTGTCTTTCTGTTGCTACTTTAATTTTTAATACATGAATGTCCCTCAAGTCCATATCAAATTAGCTAAGTTTCATTTTTGTGCAAGCAGTGGGTCTTGTTTGGTACCAACAACAAAGTCTTGTTTAACGATGTATGCCCCTAGTTTAGTGGGAATAAGAGGAAGGCTCCATCTGAAACCTTATGTGAGCAAGTCTCCTTAGGCACATTAGAGAGAGATGACCAAGGTTGGGAACCATATTTAGATATTGCATTATGCTCCTTCTTTTTTCCCCCATCACTTCCATCATCAGTTGACCCTAGAAGCCATGTTTATGGGGGAGATACTCACAAAACCAATTAAGTAAACATGTTCTAAAGCATGAAAACATGATAAACATCAAAACCACATTACTAGTCCTATGAAATCCTAGTTAGACTCTAATATCATACTATTGAATATGTACAAAGTTCAGGTCCTTGACTCCAACCATTTAGAATAACATTTGTATTGGAGTTCAGCTCTCTAAATTAGATCATTGCCAATTATTCAGATGGATGGGTTGGAAATCATAGGCATATTTCATGAAGTTGATTTTTTGCCACAAATAAGGTTGAATATGCTGATATGATAGATGGAGGGTGAAATAGGCCTCCAAAGCTACATTGCATCCCTAGGAGTATAAATGCTAACATGAATCACAATATCCAGCCATGTGCAAACCTATTTACTGTAATAAAATAGTAAGTTTCTATTTTCAGAAACTCAGTTGTTACACTTAGAATTATTTGTACTCAGCAAATCATTATATGCCATTGTTCTCAGTAGGTCTGATGTTCTTCAAGTGGCAGGTTACATCGCCTTTGAAACTCAGTTTTCTTCTGTAGCAGCTGACAGGCTCAACAATGGATTTGACTCCATATTATATATTTATCAGAGAATGCAAGGAATACGATTGAAGAAATATTTTAAATCACTAAAATTTATTTGGATTCAAGACCATAACACCAGTGCTTTGTAGGATAAATGCCAAAGTCAGTTCCACATGAGAAGGATAAGAATTATCATCTTCATTTGGACCAATTCAAGGAGGAAATGAGAATCTTGGGAATATTTCTCTTGTGAAAGACACCCTAGAAGAATATCAAGGGTTTACGATCAAAAGACTGTTAAGAAACCGAAAAGGGGCGAAATTGATCTTAATTCTCTCTTGATCACACATTGTTTCTCTTGGACTAGAAAACATCTCCCAGATTTCAAGCCTACTATATGATAAAACAAGCTGAAGGAATTGCAATATTTATTAAGAGAGGAGACCAAGAAGAGAGACTAAATAACCCCATTTCTTTTTTCATTCTGAAGACTCCATTGGACCTTGTCCACCTATTTCAGACAAACAAGAATGCCACAAGCATATGCCTTTAATAATTAGGACCTTCCAACTATAGGAAATTTCTCATACCTATATTAGAGTCCTATTGAAGTGCTCCCAACATATTATGTTTTATTACACTAACCAATCATCATAAGAATGAATGGGGCCCTTCATGCCATCTTGTTTAATATCAAAGACATGGATTGCAAGCTGTTAGAGAGTCCCATGGCATGAGAGAGAGAGAGAACCTGCTCATAAGAGTAAGGTATTCATTTGGTTGCATGAGAGAGAGAGAGAGAGGGAGAGAGGGAGAGGGAGAGGGAACCTGCTTGTAAAAGTAAGATATTTGTTTGGTTGCATGAGAGAGGGAGACAAAGATAGTAAGATATTTGTTTGGTTGCATGAGAGAGAGAGAGAGAGAGGGAGAGAGAACTTGATTGTAAAAGTAAAAGTAAGATTTCGTTTGGTTAAAACTTAAAGGATGGTGTCCTGAAAAATAGCTAGAGTAAGGGAAGCATGAAATCATCCTCCAATAAATATTTTAGCAAGTAATCCTATTTCTTGAATTCCTAGATCATTATGTTTGAATATTCCAACTTCTCAAATTAACAATTATAGGGGAAGGAGCCCTTCATATGAGCTGGTTTCATCTCAAAGATATAGAACTGTTGTCGCAGTCATTGAAAAGAAGACAATGCCTGTGCATATCCAGAGTATATCTTCGAGTGTTTAAGAGCAGTACCATGAGAACAACTAGAATATTGTTAGTGAAATAAATTCTTCCTTTAGTAACATAGTCATTCTAGTTTTAGCATCCAAGGAAATGAGTCCTACAATAAATGTTTTAGGGGACATCAAGGTACTCTTGAACATGGGTTCTAAGTGCTCTGTTATTAGAATCAAACTCGCAAATACCATGTCAGCAAAATATAACACCAAGGATCTAGAAAGAAAATTATCAAAAATATTGAGGAAAATTATAAATATCGGCAAACTTTCAAAATTACTAAAATATTCAATTATTTTCATTTAAAAAAAATTGAAGAACCCCCTACCCTTGTAAGCCTTTTACAGGAAAAGGTAACATTGAGTAACCCCTTGTTATCAATTCCCTGTTTTTCCTCTTCAAAATGAGGGGAAAAAAATCCAAAATTCAGAAAATCTCCTAATACAACCCACTAGTTTCTATCATCAAACAGTATTTTGATGATGTATTGCAATATTTCACACCCCTCAAGAATATATTGATTTTTCGGCCAATAGTATAAGGGAGTTGAAACACTCAAAATATATTGAAAATATCACAATATATCATGAAACTATGAATTAGAATCATCTTCTAAAGGAATTTATTTGGACAAAGGGGCCTTTATATGAGTGTTTCATATCAAAGATATAGAACTGCAACCTGTAAGTGTCCCAGTAATGAGAAATGGAGAATGCCTGTTTATAGCTAGAGTAGATGTTTGAGTGGTCAAAGGCGATATCTTGAGAACAAATAGAATATTGTCATTGAAAATATATTCTCCTTTTGCAGTATAGTTGCTCTTAGATTAGCCTCATAGGTAATTAGTTACTCCCAATGGATATTTTCTGTAGAAGGATCATTCTACAGCCCATAGGCGAGATGTGTCACAACTTACAAGTGAAAGTCTAACAATGACATCACATCCGATTTTAACATTAAAAACTATAATGTAGTTTAATAGTAACCAGCCTATATCCATCTCCCTAGATCTATCAAGTGCTAAAAGGGATAAAATACTTTAAGGTGCAAACCTTTTTGTAAGGTATCATCACCATTTTGCACCATTAAAAAAGTTTGCACCTCAATGGATTTGATCCCTTTGATCCTTCTCTGCGCTTGATAGATATGGGGTTAAGATGGAAATAGGATAGTAGGGACACCAAGGAACACTTAAACATAGATTCTCAAGTGCTTTGATATTAGAAGAATCATCTAAGACTTTAATTATGGAGACATACCTTGATCGCGCTACTAAAAAACCAATGTTCCAAAGAGTTTCTGGGGTAGGGGAGCATGGGAGCAGGGAAATGCACAAGGGGGATGCGTGATAGCCACCCCAAATTTTAGGGAAATTTTGGGGAAATGGGGGGACATCAGAGTCATAAAAATTAATTTAAAATATAAAAACGATAAATCCCAATAGTAACTATTACCATCTAAAAAGTAAAACTAAAAACTAAATTCATCATTATGGAATGTACATCTATTAGTTATTACCATATCCAATTTCAAATTTGTAAATGATACTAAACCATGTTTCTATACCCATGTAAAAACTAAAAACTAATTATCATTATGCAATGTATATATAAATTCAAATTTTAAATTTGTAAAAGATAATGCAACAAATGTTGAAGTCTGAAATAGTCAAATAGATACCGAACAATGAACACAGAGAAGTTAGAATAGTGATGACTGCTCAAAGTTTAGTTGCAATATGATTATGAAATGAATGGTGAGGGTAGCGTTTAGGAAGGTGTTAGACTCTTAGGCTAGTCTAGGATATAATTTAATTTTGGTTTAATTATGTTTTAATTTTTTAAACACTTTAAATATTTTAATTTACATTTT
The DNA here is from genome assembly GCA_001517045.1 of Pseudotsuga menziesii. NCBI lineage: Eukaryota > Viridiplantae > Streptophyta > Pinopsida > Pinales > Pinaceae > Pseudotsuga > Pseudotsuga menziesii. The sequence continues at coordinate 110,561 of LPNX010304009.1, forward strand.
TTTTATTGTCAAATATGAAAATTGTGCGGGGGGGGTGTAGGGGGATGGGGGGATGCCTAGAACGCCCCTTTAGGGGAAAATCATTCTGCACTTGGGGAAACTTGCAGAAATTTGTTTCCCTAAGTTTCCCCCAAAAAAGTGACGTGGGGAAACATCTTCCCAGGAGTTTCCCACCCTGGAAGATGTGTCCCCATGGAACACTGTAAAAAACACAGCATGATGTATTTGGAATAGGATTATCCTATTTCATTGGAATATGACCCACTAACTCTAAAAAAAAATATGGTATCCCATCAAGGCCAAATATCCAATTTTAGTATCTAGCACCAATAGGATGTCAGTTTAGGAACTTCTCAATGATCAAACAACTACTTAAAAGGCAAAAAAATCATGAGGGACCTCTTGATGCACCTCCAAAGGAAAGACCTTTAATAACACACTAGTGGAGAGTTTGTGAAACAACATAGAACCATTGGTGATTCTAGAGTGCAGGACATGACAAGGCATGCAATTATCCCACATAACAATTGCTTACCTCTATCAAAATTCTAAATTCTCTAACAGTGACAAATGAGAGGCAAAGTCATAAAAATCTAATTCAATTATTGTTATTAATGATATTCCCTGGCTTCCTTGTAAAATTGATATCTTGAAGCTTATTTACCCATAAATGTAAGTTTACCTATAAAAGCATCCCAACATTGAGTCATCTACAAATGTTGGTTAAAATTGTTTGGATATAACTAACATCCACAAGGCTAATGTTTAGTATACCTAGACAATTCCCATCTCTCTAGAGTCTAGTTCAATTACAATAAGCTCATCATTTTTTTTGTCTTTATTATTGTTATGTGATAAGTAATTAGTTTCATTAGTAATACACTCTAGAGTCTATAGTATTTGACTGCTTCAAGTTTCAACTAATATTAAATTTCTCCAACAATTCATACAGAACGGGATCTAAATTGACCTTGAAGGGCGTTGTTACTCATGGCTAATAACTTGAATAGTTACCCAAGGCACCAGTCATAATTATTATACATAATCCATCAAAATCAATGCTCAGATACAATCATGAATTAGCAAAAACACCAGCCCCAACACCAAGGAAATAGGAAATTATACACATGAGAAAAAAATAACAGCATCAATTTTTCAATCCACTTATAGTTTGTTTGGAACCAAGATGGACAACTCCATATGGTACTACTTCTATAACTGCAATTGTCTGCATAAGAGTGCACATAATTTTGACTGAAGTATTTTAGGCTATAATTGAAAATAGTTTCAAAATCCACATGCAACAATCAACCTTCTTTGACCAAAAATTTAATCCTCCCAAGTATGAAAACAAGAAATATTCTTAGTCTAACCTTTATTCCAGCTGCAAATTGATTCTTCCAGCCAGTGGGATACTCCAATTTCCATGGATATAAACTTAGAAAAAAGGGATTCAACATAAATCTCCAACATGTTACAGAGCACAAGATTCTTGGAAATATTTATCTCTCATAGTGTACACTATATACCATTAACTTAACGATATAAAATGCAAAAAAGCATTCTAAAGCCAATGCAAGGATCCATGAAAGTCATGACCTACATAAAAATGTGAAGGAACAAAGTTGTCATTTTCCAATTAATAGGATTATGGTTGTCCTTTATTGATTAAGGCTCTCTAGTAAACAACGAAAATATTGTCGTTAAAAAGGAAAAATTACAGGAACTTCTCCTTCATTAAAATCAACAGTTGCTTTTAACAGGAAAAGAAGAAATGGTACTTATTACACAACATGCTATTTTCTAACCTTATAACTGGCCAAGCATGTTTCCAGAGAAATCACTTCTGACACATGTAGCATGCATATGAGTTAAGTCTTCAATCCAGATGTTCTATAAACTATTTATTCTCTATGTATGTATGTATATAAGTCTTAAAGTCAAAAATCCTTTAAGCCAGATGTTCTATAAAGTGTCCATTCTCTATGTATGAATGCAAGTAAACAAACAGAGATAGAGATACTGACTTGAAGCAAGTATTTAAGAAACAATGTCTTGAATATCATTTGATTCCTCACCTTTATATCTAAATTCTGTGATCCAAATGATAACACTTTATGGAGGAAGTTCTCTTGAAATATCCAATGAGGCATCCCAATAAATGCAGCATTTCCAATGACGCCAGCAAAAGAATCGATAGAAGGAATAACATTAATATGACATAAAATTGCTCAACAATCTATGTTTTATCCAATTAACTCTCTTAACAAACATATTTAATCACTATAAATTTGCACTACTCCACATTTAATAACTCATGAATATATGTAAAAATAGTTATGCCACCAAACTAGGAAATCAAACAGTGTTTTCTTCTTTTCTTCAGAATTAGCAGTTCCATGATCTACCAACTTAATATGAACCCATTCCCACAACCAAATGTAAAAAAGGGTACAGTCACATGGCGACAAGTAGCAAAGTCATACTTTTTTTATATCAACTAAATTATAAAAATACTTTTAACATCAACCTAACCTCACTTCCAAGAAATTAACTAATTCCATGCTGAACAAAACTTAAATTTTATCTTATCAAACCATTCTTACCATTTTAAAGGAGTTGGTTATCTTGAATATTGTTCCAAGAAGGATAAAGCACATTTTAAGGGGAGATTTACACAAGAGGAGGACAATTGGCCTTCAAACCCTTGTCATGCATTATTTTATTACTTTTGAGGAGCACCCTCCTAGAAGAAATATGTTATGCATGTAATTTATTGTTGTTTCTAGAAGAAAAAAGTGGACCTAGGATTCCTTTATTGGTATTTTATTGTAATAGGTTGAGCTAGAGACTATTTAAAGAGAAGCTTCATCACTTTTTGGGGATGGTTGAATTCGTGAGAGAAATCCTCTCTTGAGCCTAATTGAATATCTTTTGAAGGTGAAAGTGATAATCTAAAGAGTTTATAATATCTATACATGTGTGGCTTCCATTTTCTTTCACATTTCTGATTAAGGTTGTTGGACTTTATGGTCAATATTGTTGTAATAAGGGTTTCAAACTAAGGGGAATATCCGTTACTTGAAAAGGAGTTTTGGATGAGGTGGATTCTATCTAAATTTCTTTCTTTTTTATTGAGTTGAATAGTGATTATATATATATACATATATACATACATACATATATATATACATAAATACATACATACATACATATATATATATATATATATATATATATATATATATATATATAAGTAGNGATTACAGATGAATCCTGAGAATCTACAACAATAAGGATATGTGTTGGGTTATTGACCTTGTTGGAACATAGATTTTTCTAGGCCCTTAAGTGTTATTGAAAATCAGATTTTGGATGTGCGAGGGTCTCAATATATGGTGAGGGTAGTGGTCACATGAGAAATATTTTTCACACAATAATATCTCAATTAGCTGACCAATTTAATCCAAAAGAGGTTGTTCATAGAGAATTATTGCTATTAACTCATTTTCTAGCTAAATTGATTGTTACAAGGGAAGCTAGAACCTCTTCTATTTCTGAGAAGTAATCAAATTTGAATATATTTTCTCATATGTCTGAGCTAAGGAAGAAAATATCCAATTGTACACAAATGCTTTGGTTATAGAGAAATCCCATTCTAGGTTGCTCTCAGTAGCAGATTTTCAAAAAGGAACATTAAATTTGGCTCTTTTGCAACCTGTGGTGAATAATTCCCAGACCTCTCAAGATTTTGATGTCGCTGAAATGTAGTTGAATCTTGATGAGTTGAATATTATTGATAAAATTATTTGCATAAGAAGATCAGGGAGGCCATCTATAGAGATTTAATGAAAAATACTGCTAGTATGAAAAAAAAAAGTAAACTTGTCACTAAGATTGAGAGACAACTTATGCATGAAATATCCTCACACAAAGAATATATAAGGCCATTACTTGTAGGTGCATCTGTAGGGGTTGTCAAGTGCCAACATTCACACTCTTTCTTAAGTGTGGAGGTGGGACAATAATGTTTCCAACAATAAAGCCCCAAGATTAGTTTCTTCAACCCTTTCCACTAAGGCATAATGTTCAAGGAGGTCGTGATTTCCATTGCCACAAATATCTAAGGGGTCATCAACCACTATTTCCACCAGCGATTAATCCATGCATCTAATACCTACGGAAGAGTAGGAAAATGCACTAAATGGAATTGGTAAGGTACTAGCCTCTTTCTTCACTTAAGTGTGAGAGGGTTGGGGGAATTATTTCTCCAAGAGAATATATATATATTACAAAAGAGGAAAAAATAAGGGATAAGATAGATAAGATACACATATATGTATGTTGTACCAATAACATGAGGAAAACTATGAACACCTACTTGTAATATGTCATTACATTAAGTAAGTATGGGAAAGATTGTGAAAAGTAAGATGTAAGGAAAACTATGAAAACCTACTTGTAAGATGTGAAGTGAAGTTGAAGTGAAATGATTGCGAGACATCAATTGACTAATACATTTTTAGATCTTTTCAAAATGATCCAGAATTTTGAAGTCAGAGATAAGCCATGAATTGATATTTGATGGTTTCTCAATTTAGTTGAGTATCGCATCTAACACTTGCAATTTTTTTTTGTTAACATATGATTTTGACATTTCTACAATGTTGTATTTCAATAGTGGAATATCAGTCTACTCGTCAGGTTAATTTCCAGGTGCAAGTCCTGGGTGATTATGACATAAGAGTATGGACTTATCCAAATGAAAAATAGTTGTAATTACTGATTCAAATATTTAAGGGCCATCGTATTGGTAAAAACAGGCCGCTTGTGGGCCTAACAAATTCAGGCCATTTGTAATCCTCTTGGAGCTAGACAAAAGGCAATTTCCACCTTCAAAAACAAAAACTTTCATCCATAGCTTGGGTTTAAACACAAAAAAACATAAAACTGCATCCATTGCTTGGGTTTAAACACAAAAAAACACAAAATTGCATCCATTGCTTGGGTTTAAACACTAGTATCTGATATAGGGTTTGATTTCTCATGTAGGGTTTTAGAGAATCCCCATGTAGCAACAAGGTTTTGCAATTATAGGATTAAGAAGAAAATATCGGCACATATTGGGCAATTGAAAAAGATTGCCGATAGCCATTGCAATCGACGCAGTGGAAATTAAACCATATGAAAATATGTAAACATTCACACAAACCCTTGGATGACAATCAGATATTAAAACAGGGCACAAGAAATATATAATTTGATGTGGCAAATGCAAATAACAACAACATACATTGCATACATAAAATAAGGGCAAACAAATGGGGATGGAAAATAGACTGGTGTACCTTAGCGAGCCATGCCGAAAATCCCTTGGCCTTGGCGAGCACAAGATCTCTGAGCCTCCATTGTCTACAAGCAGCAGGAGCCTCCATTGTCTACAAGCAGCTATTTTTCCTCCTCGTCTTTTATCCAGTACCATGTCGTAAAACCCTGATGCAAACAAAAACCGTAACCCTTATTATTATTCCTGTCTAGCATACCCTAAACAAGAATTATACCCTCCCAGTCTTCCTCATCCACAATTTCCATAACACCATTAATTCCCAGATGCCACAATAGTGCCAATGCCTCTAACAATTGGTTACCTGTTAAATTATCAATTAATATTTTACAGTGGAAACATTGTCATGCCTCCTTGGAAAATGGAGTAATGGGCTCACGATGGAATCAACTGGCCGCAATCGATAGAATAAAGAAGGGAACATCGATTGCAAGCGAATATTGCGATGCAGTTTAACAATTTTGACGGTCCGTTCAATCTCGACCAAACCAATTTATATCTCAATATTTAACATCTCCACCCTCCCATTGATATATAATTTCTTCTTTGGTGTGTTTATGTATAAATAATAGGGAGTTTAATACCCTCTCTCCCAACCACATAGGCTTTCATCTCTTCTTCTTAAAGTTGTATTTTCTTTTATTTTTAAAACTAATGAGAAAAAAAGAAAAAGGTAAAAATTTGACAAAATAGATTTAAGAAAATTAGCAAAGAAATTGATTGCTATATGGATGTTTTCACCATAACGTCATGTCTGATGTCTTGTCATGGTCCCTAGTCTGTAATGTCATCTCTATGTGGGAAATATTTGGCTTACAAGCAAGAAATGGTCATTTCAAGCTCCGTGCGACCAAGAATAATTATCATTGATCAGGCCATATTATCAAGTCAAAACATAACGTCTAAGGGTAAGGGGCTCATGGGTCATGTGTGATTCCATAAACCACCGCAAAGGTCCTATATACTACATAGATAATATTTAGCCAATGAGCAATATATGTCAGTCATTTTGAGGTTTGACACACCAAGTATGGCTTTCATTCCCTAGGCCATGATTTGATGTGAAAAGAGTTATTGGGCCAAAACATTTTTTCCTTAGGGCTCATGAACTATGTGTGGGGCCTTAGGACACCACAAAGCCCTATAAAAGGAATATTGGCATGTGAGAAAGATATAGTACCTCTTTTATGAATTTTGGTTAACCATGCATAGTTTTTGTAACTTAATAAATGGCAAGGTCAAAAGACATAGCCTTAGGCCATAACATTTGCATTTGGCCTATAAGCAAAATATGGTTGTAGAATGTTATACACAGGGCGTAATAGAGAAATAGGAAAATACAACAACGATCGAAAATCATTTGCATTTGTTCTTAGAAATCATGCTATCTGACATAAAATTATAAAGAATCCACATGAGTTGATTCAATACCCAATTCTTTCCATCTTTGATATTTTGATTCAATCCCAAATTCTCTCCATCTTGAATGATCCTATTGAAGGAAAATGTACTGATTTATTTAATGGAATGTGGAAGCTGGAAAATGGGAGATCATCCAGAGGCTCCATGAGAAAGCATTATCATGACTGTTACTTGAGTAATAGGCGGTTCGAGAGCCACTTGTTATAAATCCAAAGCTTCGCAGTGTTGCGTGCCCGATTCGTTAGTCCCTATAATAGAGCAGGCTCACTCAGTTCCTTCTCAGCATCCAACGATCGTATGGATTTGTCACCTTGTCCCTGTAATTTATGTACTCTCGTAGAGTTTGAGGTATGGCTACTCATATTAGGTCTCCTAGCTAGTCCTAATTAGTCCATCTTTGTGAATCCCTCTCATAAAACATAGATGTAAATGCCAATCTATAGTAATAAAAAATTTAAGCGCGAGATAGCGATCTAAATTTTGGTGACCTAGCATTAGTAACACCACCAGCATAGGTATATATTATATAGTATCTGAGAGAGCATCATCTAAGATAGAGACAGTATATGCATCAACAATGGTAGAGCTCCTAGTTTACTTTGATCCATCCCCGAAACCCAGGCTTTGAACGGCTTGGCCCGAGAATCAATACACCCACATTGCCAACTGGCCACCCTGAGAAGTCCTCATGGGAGGAATAATATTAAATCCTCTCATGACTGAATCAAATCCTCTCATGGCCGAATTGGGGACGGACCAAACATACCAAATTGTACCCATAACCCTGAATCCATAGATTGATTTAGCAAAAGCCCCTTTGGGAAATGGTTAGTTGTACATAGATCTATATTTGAAAAATCCTTGATGTTTTGCTTCACCTCCCTATGAAAATTCATAGGTTTTAATATATATTTTAATTTGTATTTTGTATAAGTAAATAATATGTGTATATATTTAATTATATTAAATCACATAACATATGAACTATATATATTTATTTATATTAAATATTTTAACATATGAACTCTAGTAACATATTTATACTAATTATATATTATTATTATATTTACATATTTTACCATTATTAATGTGAAAGAATTTTATATATCATAAGGGTGTTTATAAAATATTTACCTATTTTATAAATTCTATTAAGTATTATATTTACATTTATTACAAGTATAGTATGGATGGACTATAAATGTATGGATTTTAACATATTTCCCTAAAATGAAGCATGTTTTGTTGGGAGAAAGAAAATGGGAACAATTTCAATATTATGTTTCCCTTGTGGTTTGAATTTTGTACTTTGGTGGGGTGTTTTAGAATAATCCCACTTGTTATGCATGCTTTAAATGGTAAACATATCCCATATGCTTTAAATGATGACGACGATGAACTAGATGACAATGACAGTGATGATATTTTTGATGATCATCATCATAATCATCATCGTCATCTTTGTCATTTTCATCATGATTATCACAATAGTCATCATTATCAGCATAATCATCATCCATATCATCGTCATCACCATTATCCTTGACATCATCATCATCATGATTATTGACATTTTCATCAGTTATTCATCATTACCTTTGGCATAAGAAATAACATCTACCCAAAATATGTGATTAGTGGAAAAGGGTCATCGAGGACACACACGATTTATGCATGACAAATAAAAACTTATTTTTTAAGATGATTGTTGGGTAAAAACATTAAACAAATTATAATAGAATTCCAATGATTTAATTGTCAACCTAAGGAGAGCATAAACTTGTGAGGCACAAACAAAATATATGCAGGGGCAGAGTGTCGCTGAACTTAATCTGTAACTGAAATTGAACTTAAGTTATAAAAACATGGAATTGTATGGAAATAAATCTAGTTGCAGAAACCATGAAATTGCATAAATTAACTTGATAAAGAAAGACTGAAATTGCATGAAATAAACTGGTATAAAGAAAATAATCATTAACATGTGATCTCACATAAAATATATGCTAACAATTCATAAGCAAAACATAACTGAAAATCTAGATTAACAACTCATAAGAAAGAAACTGAAAATCTATATTAACATGGAGGAATCAAAGGATGTGCATTAAGCATCTTCTCCATTACATAACAATCAGAAATCCTATTCTATGACTAACTTTGAACTATTTTCTACTTCCAAACCACTAGAGAGATCTCTAACCAAAATGAGGAGAGAGCCCTCCTATTTATACATTAGTTCAAAATAAGTGATCATAATTACAGATCCACTATTCTCTCAACCTATCCCTTAAAATTCTCAACAAATAGACAACTTATCCCCCCAAATCCTCAACAAATCTACAACTCATCCCTTTAAATCCTCAACCAAATATTGGATGAGATATTCTCTCCACATGTCCATGATCTTCTCCTTGAAGTTAGCTCATATCTAGAAGATGAAATTCGAATTTGAGGCTAGGTGGCCACTTTTGAGCTTGCTAAAGTCTTCAAATACACCTGTACACATCACCAAACTCACCCAACTTTAAAATATAATGAAAATATGTTTTTTTTTCAATAATTAACCATAAATTCACTCAAAATACTAAAAAATAAATGATTTGGAAAATGGTGATATAAACCCATATTTATTATGAAAGTAGTGAATATTAATGGTTTTATGGAAGGAAAAAAATAGGAATAAGGTGACAAATGGTGTATAAAAGGTGAATAAAATGTAGTCTTTTTGCGGCTCAACATACCCCCCAACTTAAATGTTTGCATGTCCTCATGCAACTATGCATTAATTCTCTTAAAAACTTTTGGGTTTGTAGCTGGGATTTAAATGATGATGGTAACAGTAAATCATTCCATGATTTGAAATGCATGAGTAGCAGCAATTTTTTTCTTTTTTCTTTTTATCTTATATATATATATATATATTTATGGATGGTTCTTGTGTGACAACCATCACAAATATTAGTTCTTGTGTTAACAACATTCGCTCGTTTTATTTGTATTTTTGCTGCAATACATAAGATTTTAAAAGCATACATGCATTAGAAATGATAAACCATCAATGTATAGTAAAAAGCCTTTTCTTCATATTATGAATCATGCCAGCATAGTTTGGGAAAAACATGTTGATTAAGGGTAAATGAGATGATGAATATGTAAAAATGGTAATGAATAACCTCCTGCCCCGCCCCCCAACTTAAGATGTATTAGGTTTATGAAAAGGAGAAAGGGAATGTAGTGAGGGAATTTTCCAAATTCATTCATTTTCTAGCATTTAAGGAATTACATGGCTAAATATTAGAAAACAACATACCTCCACTTACCCAAAAAGTTGATGAATTTATACAATAGGAATGTGGCTACTGCTACTCAATCATATAATGTGAAGTGAAGGAACTGAACTGTTGCTTGGTTGGATGAAGTAAAAGATGAGAGGTGAAAGTAGAACTGTGGTACTCTGATATGGATGAAGTATGCTGCTGTAAACCTGCTGATGACGTCATGAAAAGTATATAGTCTTCACCTACTACAAAACCCGATGGTACAATTCTTACCATGCAAATAAATGTGTCGATGTTGAACATAGAAAGAAATCATTGTATTACAGACCATTGATGAATGTCGTTAACCAATGTGAGGCAATATCACCATTGATGTCAATGAGTGCCAAGGTACCTAAGTATATCATGAAAAATGCGAATAAATGAGTAGATGTCAAGCCACTTGCAAGATCTAACGATCAAGGGACATTGATGTATTCCCATGATTGTCAGCGAGAGAACTTGCCATTAAGGAATACAAGCCTCACGGTACTAACAATGAACTCTAGTCTCTATCCCAGATAATGTGCTGAGGTCGATGGAGAAATACTTGTTGAAAGGTGGGCCTTAAGAAATACCACATTAGTCAACAGGAGTTGTACATAATCAGTGGTAGGATTATAGATGGAAAATCTCACGGTCAGACAGTTTTTGTGGCAGGGATGACAAAGTAGTGTAGTCATGGAAAGGAAGTCGAATGGTTTTATTCATAAGGAAAAAGATAAACTGAAAATAAGGAAAATGTGTGTGACTCAGAAAGGTAGACATGCAGGAAATCACGATGTATAAGGTAGTGAAAAGGTAGACTCTGGCATGGATGACTAATAACCTTGGAAAGAACAAGGATAAGTAATCATGACATGGTGTAATTGGTTTTTGAAAGTCTCCATTGTGACAACAAATGTCATGACATAATGGAAATTCAACTTCTTCAAGCTTTCAATGGAGCATTTATTTAAAAAATTTATGCGATTCTGGAACTTGCCATTCGTTCGTCTTTGAATCTGCAAAAGAGGTTAGCATTTTCCTGCAACCAACTTGTGAGAGCATTAAAAATACAGAAAAATATGTACTTAACAAACCAAGTCAAAGAAAATAAATGAAATGATTTTATACCTGAAAGTAGCAACCCTTCTTGTCGAAACCTTTTTCTGAGCAACTTGCAAAAACAAGTTGGCGCAATAATCATAAAATTTTGATAAGATTTCGAATTCATTTATAACTTTAATTTTATGATTTTATTTATTACCTAATGTTTTTTATTTATTTATTTATATGTTTTTTTAATTTTATTATTTCTGAAGTTGTTTTAAAACTTGTTATCATAATGCGTCTTTATGTAACGACTGAGCAACAGAGAGAGAGAGGGTCGACCCTTTCAGTGGCCGACCCCTCTAAAAGCAGACTATCTAATCTCGAACAGAGGAGAGTGTGCAAAATAAGCAATTTCTATGGCAGTTTGAAACAAACACCTACCTCCCCAAACCGAAGATGTGCCAGGTCCCACTGTGCAAAAATAAAAATCATGAAGAAACTAAAGTACCTTGCACAAAACTCATGAAAACTCTCAAACTAATCTCCTATAGAGTAAGAATTACAATAGGTGCCAATATAAATACCTATGCGACTCACCTCACAACCTTTCATCTATTACTCTCACATGACCTTAAATATTTAAATCCCACATAATTTACATCCTGTAAATTATTAAGATGACTTTATTGTTAAGTTACCTTCATCCCATATCATTTGGAATAAAGTTTCCTATGTTAACATAAACTTTATGAAAGACTCTAACAATGTTTTATAATATTAAAGGGTCTTTGATAATTTTAAAAAATCATGGGTTAATGTGCCTTTAAAGGAGCATAAACTTAATATGCAAGTAAATTTGATAACATATGCTCCATTTTATTCTAACAGCATCATTTTGTGAATTTCTAAACTATATGATATTCTATTCACATGAGAATTTCTAAACTATATGATATTCTATTCACATGAGAATTTCTAAACGATGTGGTATTCTATTCACAATTTAGAACCTTGGCCATACATATAATCAACTCTAGAATATTTTTCTCTAACATATCAATTGTTTTAGAGGCAATTCAAAAGAACAAAATAACTTCATATCAAAGAGTTAGTGATTAGATACCCCATATTGTCAAAAGTAAGTTATGGATGTTATTTAATTCATTAAACAAACAAATATGATATATTATAGTCCCTTAGTTAAATATGTGCGTCCTTATAAACATATTCGTTACTCCTGGATTCTATTTCTTTTCCCGTACCCATTAATTTTCAACCTGGTGTATTAGTATTTATAATGTATGTAACAATTCCCTACATACATACATTTATTAAATACTCAATACTTAATACTTATCACAATTTAACCGAATTAGTCAATGCAATTAACAGATTCTTATAATTTATCATAATACCTATTTAATAATTATTGTGTCCCTAAGTATAATAATGTATAATTCTCATTAAGAATCCATATAGTAGTAAAAATAAAACATATACCTCATGGCTTTGGAGCGATATATTTGTACGGATAATATGTCAACGGTATAATGTTTTTACTACATTATTATATCCAATTATTAAGGTATTATTACTAATATGTTAATCCATTGATGTATTACATTATAAGTACGTTTGAGCAACTAACTGTGCAGGATGAGTTCTTTGTTTGTGAAACATAATAATGAATAGTAATAATAGCTTGGGGTTGAATTTTGTTCAACAACCAACTAAACCAACTAAAGGAGTTAGCTTTCCACCCAACCATTTGCACCGATCGGACGACCAGCAACCGGTGATGTGAAAGCTCATGTGAGCTAGGCTGTCCAATCGGTGCAAATAGTCGAGTAGAAAGGTAACTCCCCAACTAAATAGTCACTCCTTTTTCCATGGGCGGTTCTCGTGAAAGCACTCTATGCAGAAAGAGATTGTAGGAAAGCACTCCAACGTTATTCTGGTTCTGTTGTAGGAAAGCTCAAACGTCTTTCTTACAGTGCCAAGATGATCGAATTATGGGTTGCTAAATAATCCGAGAAGTAATACATGTATCTATATGGCACATACCAATGTTTAACTTAAACTTCTTCATGGCGCATATATAAAAATAAAGTTTGCATCATTCTTAGCGCAGCTCTATTATAAAGCAGCCCAACACTTCAGTCACATGGATTTTGGACATGTAGTGGCGGCGTCCTTCATATTCCATGCATGAGGATTTGCATATACACCCATGCGGATATGGATTCGATCATGCATATAGACATCGGAGAGAATCTCCATGCACAGAGGACAAATGCAGCAAGAAGCAATGTAGCCTCTACCTTTGGCAACAACGAGCAAATGGAGTTGCGTTTAGTTCTTTCTAGTGTTATTACATAAGGGTGTAATAAGGTAACACTGAAAGAAGGTGGGTTGGTCCGTCGAATGCTGGTTTAATCTATGTTTTCAGTAAGCACAAAGCCCACGAATTCGAATACGGATCATTAGCATCCACAGGTTGAGGTCAGACTTATTAACTTGAAGCGAGAGAGCCCACCCTATTAATTCAGTCCACCGGTACGCATGAGTAAAAGCCGTTAACAACCCAATCGAGGTGCAAAGAGATCCGTGAATCACTGGATCGTCATCATGATCAAGTACTTAAACATGGAGTAGGAAGCGCTAGCCGGAAAACAAGATGCTTGGACTGTTGTTATAACCGTTCACACTGATTTCTTGGAGATATTGCACCTAATTCTATGGAAAATTCAAGTGCTATAGTTTTTAAATCTTGCTCGATCCTATTCTTAGTTTTCATTTTATTAACATGCACCCAATACACGTGGAGCTTCTCGTGGCGGTTTGGAACAAACTCAAATAGTTTTAATTATGGATCAGATTTTCTACCGAGTGAACCTATATCTCAGTCGATTTGCGAAGATGGTCACAACAACCCAGGGCTTCCAAATAAAGCTTTACCATGAACAGAATTTCTCTATTGGTTTGGTTTGCAGGTGGAGCTGGATAATCCATGGATATACGGACTCAGGAAAGACATCAACTACTCGAAATTTTACAGTTGATACAGTGAATCAAATTTCCTACATTGATTCGACATTTGTACTTGAATCAGGTTTAGATTGCTCATATGTAACCTGCTTTTGATTTATGCCAAAATTATCTTATGCTCAGAGTGTTTGTTTTTGCAGGATCGTTTTTAGAAAAGGGAGATTGAACACGCAAATCAAACATGCATATTGAATGTGCAGATTAAATGCTAGGTTAAAAGATGGAATATTTACAGGTTTCGTAAAGTGGACTGTGTGCAAGTTTCATATGGCCTACTATTTGTGAATGCGCATAAAGGGCTGAAACAAAATTTTTTTTTCTGTTGATTTTATATCATTTTTATCGTATTTTTTTATATTATGTTTGCATATTGCATGGAGGGTCGTTTGGAGGTCGCATATGGAGGGCAGACAGGCCATTTTATTTATTTTATTATTTTTTGACATTTTTTTTTTAATATTAGTATTAATATTTTCGAAATGGTGTTATATATACATATTAAAGTTTTCATGTTTGCAAATTTTAATAAAAACATATTTATAATAGCAAGTTAAAAATAAAAACTAAAAACCTAATAGAGAAATATTGCTTTATTTAAGTTCAATTTATTTATTTTTTATTCTTTCTAAATCTTTGTGTTTAAGTATTTCTAGATATAAAATAGATTTTTTTTTTTTATTTCTAACCAAGTTTAAAAATAGGTGTTGATAAAAAGGGCTAGATTTTATTTAGTTTTATTTTTATAATTTTAAATTTTAAATTTTAAAAAACTAAGATTAAAACAAATGAAAAAAACATTGTAAAACTAAAACAAAAAAGCTAAAACTAGTATATAAAAGTATTCATTAGTTTATTTTATTTTATTTGTTTATTTACTAATTGTTCATAAAAAGAAGCTAACTCTTAATTTATTTTTTATTCCTAGAAAAAAAAAAAAATTATATTTAAAAGATTAAACTATTTTTAAAAATAGAATAGTAAATAGGACAAGAAAATGAGATTTTCAATAAACAATTAATTAAAACAAATTAAAGCATCTTACATTAATCTTGAATTAGAAATAAAAACTAAAATCTACCTACTTTACTCTAATTGAAATTCACAATCATCTAAGTGTAATGAAATTGCCAATGTAGCCATCTATGTAACAAAACTAAAAAGAAATTCAAATTGAATTTTACAAAATGAAATCTAATATATTCAAATTGTAAGTGTAAATTAACAAAATAAAAACAAAAACAAAACTGATCCAACTTAATTCTTACTTGGAACCTGTGTTCGATGTATTTGCATGATGATCACCCGAGATCCCTTCTTCATCCTATTCAATCTCTAGTTCGAACAGGTGCTCTTCGTCTAATATGCAGTATTCTTCAAGTGTCAGCTCTTCATTGCTTGCTTCACGAAGAGTGATTTCAGCCTTGACTGTTGTCAAGATCTCCTCTTCTTGAGAAGGGGAGATCCCGACTTTTGCTAGGATCTCAGTGAGCTTCTTTAAGATTATGCTCATCGTAAAGCTAAAATTAAATCAAATGCAAAAAGAAATAAAAGAGGTGAAAAAAAAAACCGAGTACATGACAAATGCAGAAACAGTATGAAAATGATTTAGTAAAAAAAAACAAAAAAATAAAAAGTGCATCAAAAATATGTATAAAACAAAAATGAACATATAAAATTCAAACAAGTTAGTATGAAATAAAGACGCCCAAAAATGAAATCAATCCAAACTTTAAACTACAAAATTGTAAATGAAAAATGAAAATTTGCATAAAACAAACTTGCATTTGCAGAAAAAGAAAGAACTTGAAGGACAATAAACACTTTGTAAAAAACAATCAAGGCTTTGGGGCAACCCACTAAAATGGATGCGTCTGGCTGTTACACCATGGAAATTCCATGATGAAGTCGTCTTTGCATCTTACAATTTTTCCTCCCCCTTTCTATATAATAAAAATAAACTATCTACCTATCTATACTTTGATCCTTTTTATCACCTCCCCAAAAACGACACCAAAATGTTGGGTAAAAACATTAAACAAGTTATAATAGAATTCCAACGATTTAATTGTCAACCCAGGGAGAGCATAAACTTGTGAGGCACAAACAAAATATATAGAGGGGCAGAGTGTCACTGAACTTAATCTATAACTAAAATTGAACCTAAGTTATAAAAACATGGAATTGTATGGAAATAAATCTAGTTGCAGAAAACATGAAATTGCATAAATTAATTTGATAAAGAAAGACTGAAATCGCATGAAATAAAGTGGTATAAAGTAAATAATCATTAACTTGTGATCTCACATAAAATATATGCTAACAATTCATAAGCAAAACATAACTAAAAAACTAGATTAACAACTCATAAGAAAGAAACTGAAAATCTAAATTAACATGGAGGAATCAAAGGATGTGCATTAAGCATCATATCCATTACATAACAATCAGAAATCCTATTCTATGACTAACTATGAGCTATTTTCTACTTCCAAACCACTAGAGAGATCTCTAACCAAAATGAGGAGAGAGCCCTCCTATTTATACATGAGTTCAACATAAGTGATCATAATTACAGATCCACTATTCTCTCAACCTATCCCTTAAAATTCTCAACAAATAGACAACTCACCCCCCCAAATCCTCAACAAATCTACAACTCATCCCTTTAAATCCTCAACCAAATATTGGATGAGATATTCTCTCTACATGTCCACGATATTCTCCTTGAAGTTAGCTCATATCTAAAAGATGAAATTCGAATATGAGGCTAGGTGGCCACTTTTGAGCTTGCTAAAGTCTTCAAGTACACCTGTACACATCACCGAACTCATCCAACTTTAAAGTATAATGAAAATATGTTATTTTTCTCAATAATTAACCATAAATTCACTCAAAATACTCGAAAATAAATGATTTGGAAAATGGTGATATAAACCCATATTTATTATGAAAGTAGTGAATATTAATGGTTTTATGGAAGGAAAAAAATAGGAATAAGGTGACAAATGGTGTATAAAAGGTGAATAAAATGTAGTCTTTTTGCGGCTCAATAATGATCAACATCATCATTCTAATTGTATTCATCATCATTGTCATCATCACCATCATCATCATTCATTTCATTGCCATCATAATCATCGGCAATGTCATCATTGCCATTATCCTCATCATCATCATCATTGTCATCGTTCTCCTCATTATCAACAACATTATCATCATCATCATAACCATCCTCAATATCATAATAATTATCCTCATTTTCATCTTCAACATCTGGGTGTAAAAGTGGATGCAAAAGTGGATAAAAACATGGAAGCAAAAAATGATGCAAACATGGATGCAACAAAAGTAGGTGCAAAAGTGGGCGCATAATGGGGTGCACCAAAACTGGATGCAAAAATGGATGCAAAAAATGATGCAATCATGGAAGCAAAACATGATGAAAAAAGTGGCGCAAAAGTGGATACAACCATGGATGTAAAATTGGATACACAACTGGATACGAAAATGGATGCAACAAAAGTAGATGCAAAAGTAGTCGTAACACCCAACGTAAAACCCGATGCAAAAGTGGATGCAATAATTGATGCATAAAGGGATGCAATAACTAATGTAAAATTAGATGCAAAAAAAGGTGCAAACGTGGATGCAAAAGTTGAAGCAAAAGTGGGTGTAAAAGTAAGCGCAAAAATGGGTATGAATTGGGATGCGACAAAAGTGGATGCAATAGTAGATGCAAAAAAAGATGTAAACATGGATGAAAAATGGGATGCAAAAACGGATGAAAAATGAGATGCAAAAAGGGATGAAAATGTGGGTGCAAAAGTGAACGAAAAAATTGATGCAAAAGTGGATGCAAAAATGGCTGAAACAAAACTAGATGCAAAACTAGAATCAAAATAGGATGTAAACTTTGATGCAAAAATGGCTGAAACAAAACGAGATGCAAAACTAGAATCAAAATAAGATGTAAACTTTGATGCAAAACTTGGCACATGAAGGGATGCAAAAACAGAAGTAGAAGTGAATGTGAAAATGGATGCAAAAGTGCATGAAAACAAGGACGTAAAAATTGAGGCAAACATAGGCGTAAAAGGGGGCACAACAAGAGTAGATGTACAAACTAGGCACAAAACTAGGTGCAATACTAGGCTCAAAACCTGTCGCAAAACCTGATGCAAAACTTGGCGCGTAACCAGGTGCAAATTATGCTGCAATTTTCACCATATTTAGAAAAAAGACGAAAAAACCGCCTAAAATAGCACCAACCCATGAAATTACGCCGTTTTGTCCAAAAAATGAAGAAAAGTACACTAAAAGATGGTCTAGACGCAAAAAAGGATGCAAAAAGAGACGTTAAATCTAGTTTTTATTGTAGTGAGAACACTAACGGTGGCTAACCATAGAATTCTTTATATGGATTCATTTTAGATATAGTGTGGTAGGAGGTATTGTACCACCATTTAGCAAGAGGGAGCCACTTTTCCCTCTGATGTTGTTGTTTAGAGGTGAAGCAACTAAGATAAAGTTTCCAAACTTTTGTTGATAAATTCATTTTGACCATCTATTTGTGGGTGATACACTGAACTAATATTTGGTTTGGTGCTAGTGTGGCGAAACGATTATGTTCAAAAATTATTTGTGAAAGTTGCATCATGATATGAGACAATGGAAGGGATTCCATGAAGATGGAATATTTGGTCCATGAAAATTTGTGTGACTGAGGAGGCGGTATATGGATGGTTGAGGGAGAAAAATGACTATATTTGGAGAGGTGATCAACCACAACCAATATCAATTTCTTCCCTCTAGATTTAGGGATCCCTTCAATGAAACCCATCAAAATATTTGTCCAATTCCGTGTAGGGATGGGAAAGGGTTTCAGAAATGCCGAAGGAAGTGTCGTTTAAACCTTGTAGTGTTGGAAGGTATCGCATTAATCCACCATATGTTGAATTACCATTTTCATTCCCTTCCAAAAGAAGTTACGACATGATCTCCCATAATTTTTGAGGAACCTAGAGTGCCTTGTTGATGGACAATCATGGAACTCATAAAAGACAACAAGATGAATATATGTGCTATAGGGAAGCAATAGATGACCCTTGTATCTCATAGAAGCACCATATCAATATTAATGTGGTACAATAGAAGGGTTATTGGCCAATCATTGGATGATTTTAGATAATCAAGACTAAGTGACATAGACTTATTGAACAGATTGCAACAAATTTGGAATAGGAATAGAAATAGCTGAAAGAGAAACATGGTCATCAAATGTACGAGAAAGAGCATCTGCCACAATAGTGTCCTTACCCTTCTTGTAAGTGATCTCACAGTCATAACCCATAAGTTTTTTAACCCATTTCTATTTGTGTTGAGGGTGAGACTCGTTGTTCTAGGAAATATTTTAGACTCTAGTGATCAGTCTTAATGTAAAAATAATTCCCTAATAGGCATGGCTACCACTTATGTACTACATGAAAAATAGGCATCATTTCCTTATCGTATGTAGAAGCAGATAAATTCTTACTGGAAAGGGATTTTCTAGTGAACGCAATGGGATGTTCATCTTGAAGGAGAATAAAACCAATTTCATTATCACAATCATCATTCTCAATAGTGAAGGGCATGGAAAAGTATGGCATAGCTAGAACATGTGTGTTACACATAGCATGTTTTAGTTTGTAAAATGCACACTCAGTAGCATGTGTCAATGTAAAAACATTGTTTTTTAATAGAGTTGTTAATGGAGCTACAATGTTTCTGTAATCCTTGATAAAGTTGCGGTAGTATCCATGTCCCAAAAAACCATGAAGGCTTTTGAGTGTCTGAGGATGCGACAACTTTTTCATTGCATCTATTTTGGAAGGATCCACATGAACCCCTTGTGATGAAATAATATTCCTGAGATACTGTACTTACTCCTTCCCAAAAACACAGTTAGACTGTTTGGAATAGAGTTGGTGATCATAGAAAAGTTGTACTACAAGATCCATATGCTCGAGATGCTTAGCCCATATTTTACTATATATGAGGATATCATCAAAGAAGACCATAACTAAGTTCCACTAGTAGGGCCATAATATTTTGTTCATCAATTCCTAGAATGTGGAAGGAGAATTAGTGAGGCCAACGGGATGACCAAAAACTCATAGTGGTCATCATTTGAGTAGAAATATTTTTTAGGGATATCATCCTCGTGACCCCAAATTTGGTGATATTTAGAATGAAGATCCAACTTAGAGAAAAAATGAGCACCATGAAGCTCATCAAGGAGCTCATAAAAAATAGGAATTGGAAAATTATCTTTTATTGTGATGTGATTAAGTGCTTGAAATTCAATGCAAAGGATCCATGACCCATATTTTTTTTGGACAAGAAGAATTGGTGAGGAAAAGGAACTAGTACTATGGAAAATATTACCTTGATTCGGCAAGTCCTGAATGAGCATATCAATCTCTGTCTTTTGGTGAAATAGGGAGCTATAGGTCTTGATGTTGGGAGAGATGCTTCTAGGAAGGAGTGAAATATGATGGTCCTCTAGCCTTGAAGGTTGAAATCCCATTGGTTCAACAAAGACACATACATATCAATCCAAAATTTGTTATAGATCTAAGGGACTAGGGAGACCATTGGTGTTTGCATCTGAATGGAATGGAGTTGAGCGATGACACCATGTGAATTCTTCTTAACGATATTTTCCATGTGTTGTGAACTGATAATGCTGAGAGACCCTGATTGTAATCCATTCAATGTATCTTTTTCCCCATTGACTGAAAATTTAATCCAAATTTCGGCAAAATCCCATAGTATGGGCCCAAGTGTGCGTAACCATTGAGCTCCCAAAACCACGTCACATCCACATAAGGGAAAGGAAAACATTTTGGAGCACAAGTTATAATATCCAATATAAATATGCACATTGTGACACTTTCTGTTCCAAGGTAAGGTTCCCGCATTGGGAATCATGACTTCAAAGTTGGAACAACAATGGACAAAACAATCATCATGTTTGGTGACTAAGGGTCAACGAAGTTATGAGTGTTACCAGAATCAATGAGCATTGTAAAAGGGATCTTCTTGAAAAAGCCTTGAACCACATGGTTTGTGGGGTGGTGACTCTAGCTAATGCATGGACACATATCTCTGGATTGTCATCCTACGGAGGAGGGTCAATAGGAGGTTGTTGAATGGCAACCTGATCAGCTACTAAATATTAAGCATCTTCACAAATTTTAGGTGCAGGTAGAGAATTCACATGTCACCTTCCCACCCTTCTACTAGCGAGCAGACGTGACTATAATTCTAACAATCTGGGAAATATAGCCCCATGAACGTAAAATAAAATTCATTGAACTTAAACATACATAGATGCATAAATAATTAACACACAGCGAAAGCAAAATTCATTCATTCACAACATTTTAACATGTTCATATTAAATCATAATCACATATACAGATGTAGAGATAAAATAGACAAGAATATTTATCTTGAAATCAGTTTGTCCCGCAACTAGCTATGTCACTGCAATGTTCCACCCAACCATAGGCCAATGTGCTCATCAATCTCTCAGCAACACTACCACCCCTGAGCTGGGCATGATTCCACAAGGAGTAAGGGGAAACTACTAGGCTCACACGTAGCCAAGGATACACAACAATACATAGCCAATCCAATAGATTTGGGTTTATCAGGCTATTAGGGATGGAAATGTTGGATGCTAATCTAGTGGGCTCACTAAAGAGCTAAGCACACCTACACCAGAGCTATCTTGACTTCTAAGACATCCACAAACACCCAACACAAGGAATCATCCCCTTCTCTGCTACATAGTCCCTCAAGCCATGACTTCCCTTCCAGTGCTATTCACGGGGTGTAGAGAAGACAATCAACCCTCTAGCTCTATTTGTGAGGCTCCTGCACACACTAGGTTTATCAAGCACACTCAAGCTTCATTCCAATCCCAAATAGTACAAATACCAAAAACCATAGAATACACAACAATTCACACCTCTAGAATTTGAAGGGAAACACACCACATAGGCCAAATCGGGTATGGAAATTGGTTAAAATGGCTCAGACTGAGCAACTCGAATTCTAGAGTTGTTTATGGCCCTAACGTGGGAAACAATGACTCATAGCACCCAAATTCATGGAGAAAACAACGACATTTTTTCCCAATCGGATTAGAATAGTTATAACGGCCCGAAGGTGAAGGAAAAATTACCACACAGACCCAAATCATGAAAAGGAAAATGCAGAACGCCAATATCTTCCTAAGGCCCAGCTTCTGCTACGTTAGGAAGACAAAAACAACTGCATGAGAGTGGAATGGGGTTTTTCCTACCCACATGAGGAACTGAATGCGATCTTCCTTTCTAGGAATGTGTGTGGTCAAAGGTCTGACAGTTCTACCAATTACTGACGACTGCCCATGCATGCACCCCTCAAGGAAATAACTACCCCAACCAATATCATGGGGAATTAATTCAATTGGTGGATGTGACAAGGAAAGGATGAGTAAGACAAAAAGGTGGTTGGCAGCTAGATGGGTTTATCTTGTGACACATGGTTGTTCCCTAATGGATCCCAAGGTTTAAACACCCCCCCCTTTATCCTTAGGAAATCATGCCCCTCTTCATTATTGTTGCATCGACATAGCTGGTTGTAGGTTTTTAATTAATTTTTCATATGTACATGGTGTCCAACATTATAACGTGATTTTCTAGCACAAAATACCATTGTCGCCGATTTAATCACCAAAGCATAAAATGCTAATCCATGGTGGGGCTTTTTCCTGTATCTCCACATGATGATTAATTACAACATATACATCATATACATTTAATGCAAACACGATCAAAACCAAGGTGTTACAATCCCCTCCCCCTTCAATAGCACTATCCTCAGTGCTTTACAAAATTGAACAAAAATGCTAGACTAGCATCACCTAAGTGCTCCGCAGAATTGAACAAAAATGGATGTTCCAATTGCATGGCATCCTCTAGCTCCCACGTATCCTCTTTAGTACTGTAGTGCTCCCATTGCACCTTTACTTGCCCTATGGCTCAGTTCCGGAGCATTGTGATCTTCCCGTCGGGGATGTGCATTGGCTCTATTTGGAACTCTCTCTCGGGTTCCACCTAAATCACATCCCAATTGATCACATGGTTAGGATAATGTACATATTTCTTAAGCAAAGAAAAATGAAAAACATTATGAGCTCTAGTTCTAGCAGGTAATGCAATTTTATATGCAAGTAGCCCTATTCTTTCAAGCACTTCAAACGACCCACAATATCTAGGTGACATCTTGCAACAACTTCCAAGCTTTAGGGAACTCTTCTTTGCCCTCACTCTGAGGTAAACATGATCTCCAACACTGAACTCTCTGTTCACCCAATGCTTATCTGCATATCTTTTCTGTCTACCCTGAGCTGCTTTCAGATTCTGCCTAATCTTTACAACCTCTTGCTCCATCTCCTTGAGCAATTTTGGACGAAGCACAACCTTGTTCATTGGATTATCCCAAGTTATTGATGTCCTACACCTTCTACCATATAAAGATTCATATGGACTCATCCCCAAGGATGCTTTCTGTCCATTATTATAAGAAAAAACTACAAAGTGTAAGTAATATTCCCACTTGGTTGGTTTATCCATCACATACATGTGAAGCATGTCTTCAAGCACTTGATTTACTTTTGCTGTTTTCCCATCAGTCTGAGGATTGTATGCAGTGTTGAAATTCAATTTGGTACCCAAATCTGCAAACAACCCCTTCCAAAAATTGGAAGTGAACTTTACATCTCTGTTAGAGACTATTGCCTTAGGAAATCCATGCAATTTGAAAATCTCCTTCATGAATATCTTTACAATGTCATCAATCTTATGCGTATACTTAACTGGAATAAACTGTGCTTCCTTTTTCAACTTGCCCACCACAACCATGATGGAATCCTGTTGTCTCCAAGTCATTGGAAATCTTGTAATGAAATCCATGGAAATAAATTCCCATTTCCATTCTGAAACTGGCAAAGGCTACAACAAACTTGTCGGTTGCTGATGCTAAACCTTTACCTGCTGATATTTCATGCACCTTGAAATGTACTCGGCCATATCCTTTTTCATTCCTGGCCAAAAATACTACTTTTTGGCTGTAGCAATCGTCTTCTGATATCCTGGATTACTAGAATATGGAGCCTTGGTGGATCTCTTCCATAACAAATCTCCTCAAATATGCTACATTTGGAATATAAATTCTGTTCTTATAAGTAGGAAGTCCATCTTCTTCCAATTTATATCCTTCATATCTCTTCTCAAGACTTTGTTGTTTCAGTTTGTCTTTTACCTGTGCATACAATTCATCTCTAGTAGTATGATTAACAATCTGTTGTCTCAAATCTGATTGGAAAATACTAAGAGATGCCACATGCATTTCCTGCACCTTCCTGTTGAGTGCATTAACTACGTTATTCTCTTTTCCCTTTATGTGCTTGATTTCAAAATCAAACTCACATAAAAACTCCAAACATATAGCTTGCCTAGAATTTAGAGTAGGTTGATCAAACAAATACTCCATATCACAATGGTCTATCCTTAGCTCAAATCTTCTTCCCATCAAGTAATGTCTCCACATCTTCAGAGAATGTACTATGGCTGCAATTTCTAGGTCATGAGTAGAATAGTTCTTCTCATGATCCTTCATCTTTCTTGACTCATAACATATCATGTGGTTGTCTTGCATAAGAACTCCTCCAAGCCTTTGTCCGCATGCATCAATACACACGACAAAATCTTTTTTTGGGTCTACAATATTCAAGATTGGCGCACTTGTGAGAAGATTCTTTAACTGATGGAAGCATTCTTCAAACCTTAGTGTCCATTGAAACTTTATTCCCATCTTTTGCAAAGAAGTGACTGGATGTGCAACATTGGAGAATCCCTTAATGAGTCTCCTATAGTATCCTACAAGTCCCATAAAAGATCTTACATCTGTCACATTTCTTGGAGTAGGCCAGTTCATAATGGATTCAATCTCAGATGCTCTTCATGCTCTTCCTCATTCTTAGAATAAATAAGAATTTCATCAAGGAAAACAAGAACAAACTTTTCCAAATACCTACTAAAGACACTATTCATAAGGCACATAAATGTAGCTAGTGGATTTGTGAGACCAAATGGTACCACTACAAACTCATAATGTCCATACCTTGTTCTGAAGGCTGTCTTATGAATGTCTTCATCCTTTATTCTTACCTGATGGTAACTAGACCTCAAGTCAATCTTGGAAAATACCTTTTCTCCTCTCATTTGATCAAATAGGTCATCAATCCTAGGCAAAGGATATTTGTTCTTCACTGTAACCTTGTTCAATTGTCTGTAATCGATACACAACCTGAGTGTACCATCTTTCTTCTTCACAAACAGAACTGGTCCTCCCCAAGGAGACACACTTGGCCTGAAATAATTATTCTCCAACAACTCTTGCAGTTGAATCTTTAACTCTCATTAGAGGAAATTTCAAATCAAAATGGGCCTCCTAAGGAAAATTTATAAAATAATAGTTAAAACAATAAAATAATATTTATTAATTTTGGAGGAAGAAAAGAAAAAAACTACATGTTTGTTTGGATTTTCGACATATCTCCCTGTGTTTTTACTCAAATTTCAATCGTGAGAGCTTGTTGGATGTGAAATTAAATTACGAATCCAACTATTACCCACTCGGCATACTTTTGACGGACCTCACTACCCTAAAAACAAGAAATACCTGAAAAAATGTGATGATATCATGTTTTTAAGGTATTTCTTGTTTTTGGGGTAGCGGGGTCCATCAAAAGTATGCCGAGTGGGTACTAGTTGGATGCGGAATTTAATTCCGCATCCAACAGGATTTCTTGATCTAAATTTGAGTAAAAACATAGGTAGATATGTTGAAAATACGAACAAAAAGGTAGTTTTTTATGATACCTATCCCCAAATTTATATTAAAAATTTGTTTAATACCTATACGTTATTTCAAATTTAAAGCAATTTCATTGGCTAAGACATGATGACATGGAATTTGAATTAGAGTTAAAAGGCCCATTTTGAGTTGAAATTTCCTCTAATGAGCATTTCTGGTGTACTCATCCTGCAGGGTGTCTTGGACACTGGTGTTGCTCTTAGCACAAGTTCAACTATGAAATCAATGTCGCTCTTTGGAGGAAGCCCTGAAATCTCATCAAGAAACACATCCCTGATTTCCTACAACACTTGATAGTCCTCCAACCTAGGAGTTTCATCCTCTGCTGCCTCCAAAATATGAGTTGCATACAACTAGCAACCTTTCCTACATAACTTCTTCAACTACATTGTTGAAACCTTCCTTACTAAAATCACCTTTGGAATACCTTTCACAACTCTTGGGTTCCCTTATTCATCCATGTATTCAAAATTCTTATTATAACAGTCAGAATTTACCCTGTGAGCTTCTAACCAATCCATTCCAATTAGAACATTGTAGGAACCAAGTTGCAGAACATTCAAATCAACACAAGTGACCAATCCATTCATGAACAACGGACATTTCTCTACCACTTCACTAACCTTTCTCTTAGTTCTAGTGGCTAGCTGAACTAACCAAGATTTTTTATGCTTTACTTTCTTAAAACCACAAATCTCCACTACTATAGGGGTAATGTAATTGTGATTAGAACCAAGGTCAATCAAAATAGAAACATATTGCTCAAAAATATTACCTGCAACTTCAACCACAATTGAATGGTGATCTGCTTGGTGGTCCTCCAGTGTTGCATAAATCCTAGGGACAACCCTTGCTACTTGACCCACTTTTCTACCTCTTGAATGTTGTAAGATGACCTTGCATTCTCATTCTCAAGTGGACAATTCTTGTGCATGTGGGGTCCTCCACATTTCCAACATTGGAGTGGTCCTCTGTTATGTTGTGGTTCTCTAGGATTTTATCCCACCACTCTTTCTGGCTGCTTCTCAACTTGGGATGGTTGTTCTACTGATTCCCGAAGTTAGAAGGTTTGAAACCTTTCTTCCTTTCGCCAGAATTCTTGTTCTTCTTGTCCTTCCATTTCTTATGATAATCATGTTTTCCTTTGCTTTGTTCATAGCAATACTTAGCCTTCCTTATTGCTTCTTCTAGAGTTCTAGGTTCATGAAACTCAATTATTTCCTTCTAAGACTGAGGCAATCCACTCAGGAAACGTTGGATTTTCACTTTTTCATATTTGATTTACCTGACATACCTCAATAGTTCCAAGAACTTATTTGCATATTCTTCCATGGTCTTCTATTCCAATCTCAGCTCATGGAACTCCTTGATCTTATCATCATAGTACCTGTCATAAAGGTACTTCTGCTTGAAGTACTTCTTGTTGATGTATTTGTAACTTCGGAATGTATTCACTTGTATATTTTATGTATTGTACCCCGATGTTCCTATCGGGAAGTATTTGTAATGTAATTGAGTCATGTCATACCCCGATGTTCCTATCAGGAGAATCAATAATGTAAACAAGTCATGTAAAGTTATAGAGGGTAACCCTCCTTATTGTTCAAGGGTTAAATTCCCCACAATTTTGGGGCACTAGGGTTATTAGACTCTCCTAGAGAAGTCAACCCCGGTAAGTTATTGTCAAGTCAAGAATTAGTATAAATAGAGAGTGATCCTCTCTATTGATCACACAGTCACTCACACTCAGTTGTATCACATGAGTGAGAGAGAAGACTCTAGGATAAGAGAGAGAATCGCTGTTAGAGATCATCTTACTGTATTTGGGTTTTACTGCTACCATTGGTGCTTATTCTATCTCTGAGGAAGTTGAGGGGTTTTCTCCTTTATGGTTTTTGCAAGGAAAATATTTGTTTCCATTGTCTCTTATAATTGATTGATGTGCATGTTATTCTCTTAGATAAGATCCCAAGATAATACTGTCTAATTGATAAAAAATATAACACTTCTGGAACTGCTTCCATACAATCTTTCTTTCATTGATCTCTTTACCTTCCTGAAGTGCTCCCACCATATGGATTCTCTTCCAGTCAAATTGAATATGGATACTCTAGCCTTCATATTTCCATAATAGTCTTGGAGTTGGGAATATTTCCTCATCCCAAGAAGCCAAGCTTCAACTTCTTGTCCATTCTTTATCTCACCATTAAAGGTAGGAGGATGTTCCTTCTTAAATTCATCACATGAATGGTTCTTGTAACACCTCTTCTTCTCATTCCCGTGAGATGAAGAGCTTGAATCCCTAATGGATCCTTTAGATTCAGATGACTCACTAGGATATCTATTCCTCCTTTTGGTACTACTCTTAATACCTTCCAGCCTTACTATCCGGTCCCTAGAGTTCATCCTCCATTGGATATCTGTAAAACTCTGCAGCATGGCTGCATTCAGCTGATTCTGCTCCTCTTGAGCCTTAACCAATCTTTCATTATCTTCCCTGTAAATTTGCTTGTCCACCCTTAGGATTCTCATGGTGGCTGCAAAATATGGGGGAGTCTCTTGAAATATCCTCCCATTAGACTCTGTCTCGGCATTTCCAACTCAGATGTTTTTTCCCATAACATCTTCCTCATATTCGTAGGGATCATGTCCATCATTCATGCTGTAGCTTCTCATGGCTAAACCAAAACTCACTTTACTGACCGCACTATCTGGAATACTTCCTTTGAAGGTGGCTATGATTCTACAAAATGTGTTAATAACACCATTGTTAGCTACATACATTCACATGAATCATACATTACTTACCTGCATTGGAAACATCATATATTGAAAACTTTGTCAAATCATAGAATTTTCTTTTCACAAAGAATGATTATCTGAGAGGGACGATAGGGGTCAATGGGGTAAATACATCGATTTTGTGCAATCTGGTGCATAAACATGCTTCCATTTTTCATCTTTCTATCCCTTCAAATCTCATTGAAAAACCCTGTTGCATTTCTCTGTTTAGGAAAAAAATTCAAAATTTTCACCCATTGCATCAGAAATATTTTTGACTTTCACCCACTACAGCAGCTCGATCCTTGACTACCATCCGCCACCGTCGTCTACAATTTATTTTTCTAGCTGCCACCATAGCGACTCAACTTTTAGTTTCTAGTCGATGTTGCGTCTCGTTCTTCATTTTCTAGCCACCACTACGTCGGCTTCATTTCCATCTTTTCTCCACTGCGCGTCGGCTCAAACTTCATTTTTTTCCAGCCGCTATTGCTGTTCAAACTCTAATTTTCATTTGCCATAGTGGCTCATTCATCAAATTTTGTCCACCGTGTATCAACTTGTTCTTTCTTTCCTAGCCGCCACCAACACTTAGACGATTTTTTTGGCATTTTTCCTTCCACACCAGACGCCGTTGGAAAGACTTCCTACTTCTGCCTCTGTAGTGGCTCAAAAATTAAATTTTATCCGTCGTTGTAGAAGAAATTCAAACTTGTTATGCCCAAGTCATCTGGCACTGCAGAAATATCCTGGACTTTCGTCCGCTGTGTAGCGGCTCAACACTTCACTTGCTTGCCACCAACGTAGCCGATATTGCGGCTCAAAGATGAACATTCTCCTGCTGCTGAATCGTCTTGTTTCGGGAGACCCATATGCTTCAGTGACTCCCTCCTTGGTTTGTTTCCGCCATGGAAGCTCAACAATTTTTTTTCTGCTATGCTAGTAAGAAGGAAATAACATAGCTGTTGTTGTGGCTCATCTTGGGCTTTCTCTGCCACCAAGGAGAGTTTTCACACTCAGGAAAAAAATAAAATTTATGTCTACTTCTTCTGTTGAACTTAGAGGTGGTTTTCTCATGGTCCATTTGAGGCCCAAAGCTGCAACAAATATTTGATACCAATATGTCACATTCCCATCCTTCTACCAACGAGCGGATGCGACTATAATGCTAACAATCTGGGCAACCTAGCCACATGAACGTAAAATAAAATGAATTGAACTTAAACATACACATATGCATAAACAATTAACATACAACGGAAGAAAAATTCATTCATTCACATCATTTTAACATGTTCATATTAAATCATAATCACATATACAGATGCAGAGATAAAACAGACAAGAATACTTATCCTAAAATAAGTTTGTCCTGCAACCAACTACGTCGCTACAACATTCCACCCAACCATAGTCTAGTGTGCTCATCAATCTGTCAGTAACACTTACACCCCTGAGATGGGCATGATTCCATAAGGAGTAAGGGGAAACTAGCAGGCTCATAAGTAGCCAAGGATACACAATAATACATAGCCAAGCCAACAGACTTAGTTTTATCATGCTATCAGGAGTTGGAAACACTAGCTACTAAGCTAGTGGGTGTTGGTCCTCAAAATTGTATTTTATAATGGCTTTATTTACATTAATTTCCTTTCCTATTTACCGAAATCTAATACATATATCTTTAATTTGTCTATGTTTTACTATGTTTTCATCAATTATAACTTATAAATGTAAAAGAATCTTAATTCATCGTTTGTGATGTATTATTGCACTTAGTGCGTATTTTGGCACTCCATTCAGCCCCTTCTTTCTGTCTTGAGTTATGCATTGAGTTTTGATGACATGTTCCTTATTGGTTTCTTGGCTTGACTTGTCTCTGTCTTCTAGTCCTCACTGATTCCATACTACTTGCATATACATAACTAGAATCATGGGTTGATGTTAAGACTTTGTCCCATTAATTTGTAATGTCTTAAAGTAATTGAAGAGGGAATACATTTAAAATATTATGATTTCTTAAACTATGGAAAATGAAAAATGTTAAATATAAAACCATTCATTATTCAAGTGAACTAAATAGGTCCACTTAGAACTTTAAGAAATGAAACTTTAATATATTTTCGAAACCATATAAAATATGCATTATAAACTCTAATATAAACTTGGATTATAAACTTGCTTAATAAAATATGCATTATTTTCAAATCCATATAAAATACGCATTATAAACTTTATTATAAACTTACATTATAAACTTGCTTAATAAAATATGCATTAGTTTCAAATCCATATAAAATATGCATTATAAATTTTAGTATAAACTTGCGTTATAAACTTGCTTAATAAAATATGCATTATTTTCAAATCCATATAAAATATCCATCATTTTCACATCCATATATAATATGCATTATAAATTTGTTAAATATGCTTAATAAATCCATATTAACTTTAATATGAAATAAAACTTGGAACTATGAGCCACTTTATTCCACCTCATATAGTCCTCCTTTTGTTTTAGAATAAAACAATGTAAATATATTCCGTTGGCTTTCCATGAACCATTTGTATAATGTAATGCCTTTATCTTCTTAAATCATAATTCCATGATATAAAACTAACGCATATCTTTTTTTTTGTAGGATTTATGGTTGAACATGCCATGGAATGATTCACGCATGGACAAGGAATAGAGATCTCTCATAGTCACAAAATGGTTAGCGGTGTAGCAAATAAAATCCAACCATAGTTAAATCAATCACTCAGCAAAAGAACCCAGCACCCAGCCAATAGAATTCAGCCATGCATTAAGCTAACTATTCGACTCGCTCACAGCCAAATAAATAGACAGTGCATTCAGCTTACTGTCTAGCTTATGACGCATCTCACCACTCAACTCATTAATTAAGCAGTGCATTGTTGATGATAAAAGATCTCAGGCATTAAATGCCGAAACATATTTTTACCCCACTTGAAGTCCACACGTTTGTTTGTTGGAGACGCTCATCAATTTAGAAGGCTCACAGTAAGGATGCCTTTGCTAACCACCACATCACCATTCTGCATGATTGAATGAGGAACGACTGTTATACCTAAATCCTATCACCATCATGTGATAAGATCCTTAACTTCCATGCTTTTGCTTAATACCAACACATAGAGTGGAAACTTCCTTTGTTTGTAAATTCTACTTGAAAAAACCTAGCACTGCTTGTTCCCTGTGGTTGATGAGCGGTACCTTGCTTAGCACTGCCTGTATCCTGTTATAGAGAAGTGGTGCCATCACCTATGGTCTTTGTTCTAAAAGTGGTTCTCATCCAAACCGCTCTGTCATAAGGGAAGAAAAGCGGTACCCTGGGTAAAATGGGAAAAAGAGATGTTTCTCGAGGCTTCTAGAACTTGAGCCTCGTGTCCTTCCTTATCCCTATCATTATGGGTTAGTTGAGCTCGAGATCCCCCATGGTAGGATCTTGGAGCCACCTCACCCATAATTCTCTCAAGTATTCCTATCCATTGAGCCTTATAAATACAAGCTCATGTCCATAGTTGAGGAGGAGAAATATAGAGGTATTGTTATGATGTTGGATTGATTCCCTAGTCCAAGTCATTGGAGAGCATAGAGAGCAAAGTTGGAGCTTATGGGGATGAAGTGTTCGTTTCTTGGAGGGGTTGGTCGACACTAAGGAAATAGTTGTAAGCTCCTCCATACATTCTTAATGCAAAGAAGATTTTCGTCCCACATTACTGTTGTTTTGATTTCACATGTACATGTTTTTAGATTCCTTAGTCACTAACATGGATAATTAAATGATTTTCTGGTAGCTTTGATGTGTTTGCAGGTACACAGGTTTACAATCGAAGTAGTATTCTAGGTGTCTAGAGTATATAGGGAAGGTCTTCATCCTTTGTCGTTCACTCATTTGTTCTGGATCTAAACCATTCAGAACAAAGGAATAGCTTATGTCCACAGAAGGTGTAATACCTGATAACAAATTTGGTGACTCCACTAGGGAACAGTGAAAATCTCAGTTTATCTGATCTTCCTTAGTTCTTGAACTCTTCTCTGAATCCATGATCCATCTCCAAATCTATTCAGTCAGATCTGCCATCTGACTTGGTGAATTTTGGTTTAAAACTTTTAGATCTGTTCGGATCTGAACTATTTCGACTTTATATGCTCTTTTTTACTATCAATCCATCAATTTTTTCCTTGATCTGATCAATTTCTAACTTGATCTTTCGTTCTCCTTGTGTTTTGGATCTATTCAGGGAATCGTACATGTGCTGTTGGAAACAAGCAGTGCCACTGCCTAAACTCTGTTATCCATAAGCAGTGCCACAGCCTGAGGTCCATTATCCAGAAGCGGTGCTCATCCAGAACCGCTCTGTCAAGACCCCTCCAGCGCTGTGCCAGGTAGGCCTTGTTCCAGAACTAGTTTTTCATCATTTTTTGCAAAAATTCGAGTTTGTTTGCTTTCATCCCTGCACTGTCAGGCTTGTGTGTTAGAATATGAATGCTCATGGTTGGAAATTCTGTGGTAAAATATTGGTTTTATTGAAGAATTCAAAAGCTAGACTAGTCTTGTTGATTACTCATTTCCTTCCGTAATTGTTGGTTGTGAATGTGAAAGGAATTTTTTGAAAGCTTAGGTTTTACTGAGCTCTCTTTTCATTTCTGTTATAAAGACTAAAAGAAAAACCATTTGATTAACATCTTGATTTCATTTTTTGTTTCCACAGAGGACTTCTTTTTGCTTGTTAAAAATAATTTTATTATTATTGAGACTAGGTCATTATCATTATTGAGCACAAGGCACTGGATCTCTAATTAGCCTCACAAGATTTCAGGTTCTCTGTGTTCTTTTATCTCTCTTTCATTATTACTATCTCATCAAAAGAAAAAATAGTGTAGTTTTAAGTTAGATCTATCTATGTTTTAAGAAAAATAAAAAAATAGAGTGCATATGCATGTAGAGTGCTTCTTGTTTTTCTTGTAGGAAAAGAGACTCTTCCCCTTTTGATTGCTTTCAGAAAAGGAAAATGAGTTTGGAATGTGTTGCTTGTCTTTGATTTTGATTTGTTCAAAGATAGTTGTTTGAGAATTTGTGTTTCTAAAATGAAAAGAAAATACTCTCTTTCCCTCCCATAGGTAGGCATACCACGAACGATAAAGTGAAATATTTGCATCCGCATATTGCATGGTTTTACTTTTTCTGTCAAAATTCCATGCATTCATCTAACCGTCCACTTTAAAATTAATGGTAGTTATAGGTTAAAATTTAGATAGCAATTTGAGTGATAGGCTAGAGACGTGTTTGAGCGTCGTTAAGCATAGGAGGTGTCTTTACTCGTTCGCATTACATCCCGGTACTCACGCAGTTCTTCCACGTACCGTCAGTATATCGAACGGTTTTTCACATACCCTTGAGGCATATAGGAAGGTACTTCATGTACTCGATTGTATATCAGACGACCCCTTGTGAATGGTTATGCATTAGACAACACTACTACCGATTTGAGCTCCAACGTACCTTGCGTATATCGGGAGACCCCACTAGGATACCTTATCTATCTGAGAAAATCCCTTTGGTTGTCTTGCTTGGAGCCATACACCGAAAATAAAATTTAGGGACTATGCACGTACCCTTGAGGTATATCGCCAGTGGCACCTTCTTCACAATCCTGGTGAGAGACCTGACTATCTGAACTCCTCCTGTCATTTAAGTTTGCTTATTTGGCCTATAGCTTGAGTAGGGAAATTTTTGGTGTGTTTTCTAGTTTTGAGACCCTAGGTTAGATAGGATCTATACAAATTGGCTGAGCTAAGATAGTCCAGAAGAGTATGGGGCTTGCCACCTAATTTTATTACTGTTTTAGGATAAAATCACATGGAAGCTATCGACTAAGGAGATGCTACCAACTCCTAAGTGGCAGAGAATGTGGTTGCAAAAAGCAAAGGACCATATCCTTCACACTCACCTCCCTTGGTCCAACAACCTTCTCAGGGTAATACTTCATTCCATTCTCCCACATAAGGTCATGTTGATGACAGTTCCCATCCAGATTATGGTCCTAATGCTCCATTTTGGAACACCTCTATAGGATAAGCCATTGCCTCATTTGGCACCTGCTTAAACTTTTCTGAAGAAGTTTCACCAAATGAAGAAGAACATAAACAATACCAGGCATCTATTCTTCATGCATAAGAGATTGAAAAAAAAATAGACGACATATTGGGCACACCACCATCACGTTCCACAGTTGTTCTTGTGGGATAACGTTCACTTGTTGATTCTATTGGACCCATTGAACCAATTATAGATCGCATAGTGACTCCATGTAATCCAGGTCAAAATTCCAACCCCACTACCTCCCATATTATGTCTATTCCCAATCCTCCTAGGTCTTTCGCACTTGGGGCTCAACATCCAATTCTTGTTTCATCATTAGCTTCTAGTGTCGGGGGGCAACCCATGGCATGACCTACGTTATCTGTCACCGGAATTGTACCTAGTCAAGGTCAGACCTCTGGTATAAAGCAATCTATAGTTTATGTCCCTCCTACCCACACAAATGTTGTTAACCCCCAATCCATTTTAGGTCAGCCCTTGGGGGCACAATCTGTAACCAATCAAACCTCTTGGGGGTATGGTTACACAGCAAATCAAGTACCTATAGGAAACATTAATTATCCACCCAACCCTACAGGAATGCCTTATGCTGGAATTCCATATCCTAGTAATACTTTCACACCATGGGGGCAACCTAACTGGTCCTACATGCTAGCTATGGGAGGGATACCTATACATACTGCGGGAGGTGCCGGAGGACCACATTATGGAGGTCCTCCCCCTAGGGGGCCTAATGGTCCTAGAGGGCCTAGTGGATTTCCTCCTTATGGTCCTAAAGGTCTTAGTGATCCTGGGGGGTTTGGTGGCTTCCCTCCTAATGGTCCTAGAGGGTCTGGTGGCCCTCCTCCTAGTGGTTCCAATGGCTCCAGAGGTTTACCCCCCAAGGGTCCCAGAGGGTCTAGTGGTCCGCCTCCTGGTGGTCCAGGTGGTTCTAGTGGTCCCAATGGTCCTGGTGGTCCCGAAGGACCTGGTGGTACTCCTTTCAAAGGCCTCAACGGTCCTAACGGTCTGGATCCTAGAAATCAACCCCCTGTGGGTGGATCTTTTGGTATTTCTTCATCACAACAACTTGTCTATCAGTCTACTTATGGTCCTACTGGTACTTATATGCCATATCAATATTACCAGTATGTACAACCTAATCGTCAGTTACCTTTCCTAGTAACTTTTGACTTTCCTGATTTTTCCAAGTTGATTAATGACCCCATTCGACATAACCCCTCGTGGCCTCCCATTTCGGTAAAGTTACCATCGGACATTCCAATGTTCGATGGGAAGTAGGGAGATGATATGAAATACCATGTCATGACATTGAATTTGTGGTGTTCTTCAAACTCCCTTATGGATGATTCAG
Organism: Pseudotsuga menziesii; assembly: GCA_001517045.1. Taxonomy (NCBI): domain Eukaryota; kingdom Viridiplantae; phylum Streptophyta; class Pinopsida; order Pinales; family Pinaceae; genus Pseudotsuga; species Pseudotsuga menziesii. Next base: position 146,972 of record LPNX010304009.1, read on the forward strand.
TTCATTTAAGACTCTTTCAGTGAACTTTGACTGGTACAGCCTCGAAATGGTACATTGAACTTCTGCAACATTCGTTTGTGGATTTTTGCTCATTGGCCACTGTATTTCTTACTCACTTTCAGCTTCCTATCCATTATGAAACCAGCACTGATCTCTTAACTTCTATGCGACAGAACACCTCCACCCACATATCCGATCATATCCATGAGTGGATAAGGTGGATGTAACACCCTGGTTTTGACCCCGTTTGCATGATGTATATAATGTAATTAATCATGGTGAGGAGCTCAAGGCAAAATCCCCACCATCGATTTGGTTGTGAATGTTTCGGCAATAGGGATAGTTTATGATGGTATGTTGTGCTATCCGGCACATTATAATTCAGCATCATATAAACACACACATCAAATAAAATGAACCACAACCAGCTACGGCAGTGCAACGTTAAATGAAAAGGGCATGGTTCCAAAGGATAAGGGGTGGGGGATGTCAAACCTTGGTTTATGGGGGAAAAACCCATGTGTCGCCACCTTGCTATGTCTATGCCATCTTCCCTTGTCAACCTCTTCAATGTCTTGATTTTGTTAGTTGGGGGCAGTTATTGCATGAGGAAACATGGGCATGGGGAGGCGTGGATTTTGGCAGGCTGCTGTCAATTCAGACAGTACGCATGCCCAACGGAGAACCATAATTTCTCTCACGCCTGGTCTCCACTCTTCCCACCACTTCTGTTCTTCCTCATGCGTGCCTGTCCTTCACCACCACCGCTATCTTCTTCGTGGTCGGTTTCCTGCTCGCGCCCAGGGTTGTGGTTTGTTCATGTTCATGTGCAGGGACTCTGCGTTGGTTTTTCCCACACCGGGGACAAGAGAAATCGTGGCTGTCGCTTGGGATTCTCGGTTGCAGGAGCTATTTCGCGCTCAGGGACTATGTGTGTGAGTTTTCCTTACTGATTTGTGGTTGTACATTTTGTTTTCCTCTGTTTGTTGCAGTTGGGTGCAAGTTGCACTCACGCACAGACTTTTTGGGGCGTTTTTCCCATGTCGTGAGTGAGCTGTTGTGTATGTTTTGGGTTGCTGTTGTTTTCCCATGATTTGGGATGCTGTTGTGAGTCCAAATTCTGTTTCCACTTTGGACTGTGGATGTGTAACTTTCCTCAACGTCTGCATTGAGGAATTGTGTGTGCCGTTGACTGAGTTTTCCCTGTTTGGAACTGTGGAATGCTGCTATCATTTATTGTGTGTTTGGGCTGCTGATATACCCTAGTTTGGGTGTTGCAGCTGAGTTGTTTTGGCCACTTTAGGGACAAGAACAAATCTGAGTTTCCTTGTAGGCTTGAGCTATGTCTCATCGTTTGTTTGGGATTATCCCTGGTTGTCTTGACCTTCTTCACAGGGCTGTGAAGGGATTGTTTTGCTGCATGTAAGCAGTGGTTGGTCTTCGGACTGTGCTTGCTTGGCCGGTTGTGGAAGGCCTGGTAAACCCAGCGGTGTTGGTTTGGATGAGTGTGTCCCCTTGGCTATATGTAAGCCTACAATTGACCCTTAGTCCTTGAGGAATCATGCCCAGCTCGGGGGTGGCAACGTTGCTGAGAGATTGATGAGCATGTTGGCCTATGGTTGGGTGGAACGTTGCAGCGACGTAGCTGGTTGCAGGGAAAGTTATTCATCAAAAGATAAGTGCTTCTATTACTTCATCTCTGTAATTATATTGATGTTTAATGAATTATAATGAACATGGGGATGCTGGAATGTATCTGTTTTCTTCCACTGTATGATTGAAGAATTATGCATCTGTGTATGTTTGTATGTTTATGCATCTTCGCATGCATTATGTTTAAGCTTTGTAATTTCAGCAATGATCTCTTCTATTCATGTTCATGGGGCTATTCTGATCGGTTAACATGGTGTTTGTCACATCCTCTTCCCCGGTCTGAGGGACGAGGACGTGACAGAGTGGTATCAGAGCTAAGGTTGCAACAATGGGCCTCTATGGGCCAAGATGGAGCAACTGACAGAGGGTGGGATTACCTTCTGCCCAGCAGGGATCAGTAATGGATGACAGTAAACTTCCAAAATATTGCCTAAGTGTTGATAGTTGGGCCACTAGTGATAAGAATTCTACCGTTGCAGAAGAGTCAGTGGTTTCCCATCCGTCGTTGCGGAAGACCAAACCGCCAAGTCTTCCGACAGGGAAAGAAAATTGCGGAAATTTTCTAAGTGTTTTGACGTCCGTCAGAAGAGAAAAAGGTTTGACAGTCCGACATTGTGAAAGAGAAAGTGATTTCCAGTTTACCGTTGCAGAAGCCAAAGTCATATGGCTTCCGATGTGAAAGGATTTCCAGTGTTGCAGAAGAGTTGGAAATCTCCCATCCGCCGTAGCGGAAGAGCTGCCAATTGAAAGAAGTTCAGGTTGGTGTTCCGTTATTGCGGAAGCCAAAGGAACAAGTCTTCCGATGAGAAAAGATTGCCGCCATTGCGGATGGAGAAACGATTCGACGCCCGATGGAAAATTCATCCGATTGCCGTCAGTGCAGAAGAAAATCGCGGAAATTTTCTAAGTGTCCGCGGCTGATCGGAAGAAGTTTGTCTTTGGTGAGCCGCCGTTGCGGAAGCCAAAGTCATTTGGATTCCGATGTGGAAAGGCTGCCGATGCGGCAATTTGAAAATTTTGCTAAGTAAATGGTCGCCAATCGGAAGAGAAAGTGGTTTGTGCGCTGCCGTTGCGGCCGCAGAAGGGATTTAGCCGCTGATTCTGTGAAAGTGAAAAGCTATAAAGCTTCCGATGATAAAGACCGCTGACGCTGGAACAGTTTGGAGAAGGCCGCGAAAATATTGATCGCCGAAAGAAGGAAGTGAATGAGTGTCTGTCGTTGTGGAAGCAAAAGCATTTCGGTTTCCGACTAGAAAGGATGCCGACGCCGTTGCGGAAGGGGAAATCGTTTCGAGAGCCGTTGTTGCGAATGATTGAACAGTTAGGCGTCCGATGGAAATTGGTTGAGCACCCACCATTGTGGAAGACAAAACCACTAGCCTGCCGATGAGGAAATACTGCCGCTGGAAGAAGATAACGGTTCGAGCATCCGCTGTTGCGGAAGCCAAAGGCGTTAGGCTTTCGATGTGAAAATCCCACCGATGCCGATCGGGTCCTGCCACGGTTGATATGGCCGTCGATCAGAAGGAGAGTGAGAACATAGGGCCGCCGTTGCGACTGCGGATGAAGTTGTTTCACCGACGAAAAGAATAAGCAGCGGAAAGAGTAGCGGTTTCAACCGCCGATACGGCGGAGGAGTTATCCATTTGAGGCCCGACACCGTGGAGGAAGCTAGTCATTGGGGATCCAATATGGTGGAGCAGTTAGTGCTTTGAGGCCCAAAACTACGGAAGGAGTAGTTGTTTTGACCACTGATATGTCGGATGGATAGATGAAGTAAAGATCCGATTCGGCACAAGGAAATTCTGAGATTTCCAAGTGGGATTTCTCAGCAGACTTCAACTATTTTTCAGCAGGGTTTCTCAGTAGTATTTCAGTGGTTTACATATGGCTGAAGTTGGCACCTAGTCCAAATGCAGTGGTGTAATAAAAATGCAAAGATTTGGTGAAATCCCTCATTCTTAGAAGTGGTGTGGTTTTTAAACCCGAGGTCGGAATGACGCATGTGAATAGGCGTTGGAAAGCTTATTCAGCAAGGAACAAGGATAAGTGACCAGAATCAAAGCATGAAGCATCCAAGTGCTAATGATGGCCGCTGTTATCAAATGGACAAATCTAGATAGTTGCATGCCCAGGGGAAGCAAGGACTATGAAGTCAACCAGCTGCTGTGTGAAAAAGGGAATTCCATGAGAAGATGAGGGATTTGAAAGGGAAGTTTTCATTAGACCCTATCTTGCTGATTATAACTACATTTCCTAAGTTTATGCTTGAAATGCATGAGGATATGTATTGCATGCATAGGATATTGCATGATTGGTAAGAATATTGGAAATTATATATTTATAATGAACCACTAATGATAATCATTGCTTTGATGTTGGAATTAGTGGCAAAACCAACGATGACATGGACCTAGCTGAATGTGTTGCTGATGCTGATGAATGTGACCAGCAACCCTATGAAGAGAGGGATGAGGCAACAAGTCCATACACAAAAGTTGGTGAGACAATTCTGCAATCTCCTGCAAAGGACCAACCAAATTGGTCATGTCAAGGGTGTAAGTAAGACCCATGCAGGTAAGAGTTTGCTTATGACAAATTCCATGGATTGGTACAGGTAAGATACCTCATACCATGTGAATATTGGAATGTAGAAAGGTGTCATGTCTATATATGTTGATGATATTGATTATAATGATGCATCCTCTATGAAGTGGGCATGGTTAAGCCATGCATGGTATGTTGAATGCATCAAGATGAATGCATGTGATATTATGAATGATTGATGACTAAAATGTTGAACTGATGACAATTCAGAAACCATTTCAGAGGTTGCTATGAATGCAGGATAGTCATGATCAGTTGGCTGCCAGAAATGCTCTATGGAAGAGCAAGGTGGTATAAGTACGCCTGTGAAGTAAGGAGTATCTAAAAATTTCATTTAATTGCATGAATGATATGACTATACCTTGCAAATATTAATATGATAATGATTGCATGACGTAAATGAGATTTGATGATATTGATGTGACTAACAGCTGGAAGTATTTGAATTTTATAAATTCTAAAAATGCTTCAGTGATGGTTGTAGCAATGAAAAGTTATATGCATCCAGACTTACCAAGTGTTGGTTGATTGAAGCTCATGTTTCAGGTAGATTAATTCGAGAATGGCATTGAGAGGTAAGACCCTGACCAATGCCAGAATCTACCATGTGAAAGAGCTTGTTAAATTTGAATTGTGAATTCCAAATTTAAGAAATTGCTGACAACTACTAGTCACTATTGGCTTTCATAAGCCTGTGTTTGGATGTTTGAATCTTATGTTTCAGGTAGATTATTTTGAGCATGGTAGTGAGAGGTAAGATCCTGACCAATGCCAGAATCTACCATATGATATGCATAATAGGTTGTTAAAAATTCGAATTATGAATTTCGGATTTGAGAAATTGCTGACAACCACTAGCCACTGTTGGCTTGCATAAGATTGTGTTTGGTTGATTGAAACTCGTGTTTCAGTTAGATTATTCGAGCATGGCATTGAGAGGTAAGACCCTAACCAATGCCAGAATATACCATTTATGAGAAGAAGTCTCATGGTTGTGAAAATAGTTGAGATGCATAATGAATTGTGGATTTCGGGTTTAAGAAAGTGCTAACGACTACTAATCATTGTTGGCTTGTATAAGATTGTGTCAGGAGGTACGCATGGTAAGTGGGTATTCATGTTATGATAGTAAGCATAAAATTATAATGGGCATAGTGGTGCTGCTTACAAGAGACCCACAATTGAGCAAGTCAATTTCTGTAGTAGAGTTACAAATTCTTATTGAATTTGATTGCTAATGTCATTGCTTGGTTATGGAACGATCAATTTGGATTGTAGTATCAGGTAATGATTAACTGTTTGGCTATTTGATGAATGTGTCAGGGGTACACACTATAGGAAGACCATGTGTGATGGCCTGCAGAAGCCAAATTTCATGGGAAGGTTTTCCCTTATCTTGGAAATGGGTTTCGGGTGAAACGCCATTGGACATTTTGAAAATGTCTCATCTGCACTGCATGTTTGGTGATAACATGAGTGAGATGGTATGGGTTATGTCGGTAAGACATGTGTGAATGTGAAATGTAAAAAGGAGTCGGGAGGGCTAACTGAGGTACCGTTAACTCAGGGAAGAAGCCTCCATTCCTCCTTAACAAAGGCATATTGCGACGTCAAATGGATAAGTGTTTTGTGACCCTTGCTATGAATATGCATGTTTAATTTTTAAATTCCATATGCAGAACGTGTTTGATTTCATTTCCATGATGACCGATTGCTTGATTATGAATAGAACCTATGTGGCACACACCGGAAGAAAGTGCACGCTTTTCCGATGTCAAGCCATGAAAGGGTTTTCAATATTGATTACACTCTAGGGAGTGGACACACTCCTGGTATCTCAATACTTGATAGTGAATGATGAAGAATGTGATTACAGTTTTTGAGCAATAATGCTGATGAGTTTGCTTGTGTTGCTTGTGTTGATAGGCTAAAGGTAAAAGGTAAAATGGTAAATGGTTGTTGTAAGGGGTTGCAGAGTAAGGGTTATCGATGATATAAGTGTATGTTGGTATAAGTGTATGATGGGCTGTGATATGCCTAAGGATCCATAGTAGATCCTAGACCTGGAAATGGTCATGATAAAGTTCCAAGCCCAGTCGACATGAGAATGTACTAGCTGGACATTAAATATTTGATGTTGTGGAGCAGCCGGCGTGCTGACCTAACATCTAAGTCCATAGGCGATCCCAAGGCTTGCAAGGCGAAGCAGGATCCTGTGGACGAACGAGGGAATGCACAATACAGATAAGTATTGGATTATTTTGCTTATGAATATACATGTGTATATGATTTGGTTATGATGTTTGAGCTCTTGTTCTAGAGATGAAACTGATGTGAATAAACTAAACATGTGAATTTATTCAATGTTTGGATATAGGTATCGCTGGAGGCGAAGACTATGAGAGCATCCTAGAGGTGCATGTGGACATGTGACTGTCTTGGAAGGCTTGGAATGAGTGGTAATGAAAAATGTGCTAGTAGGACGGGGGAGTCCTAGCAGCCGAGACAAACCATGTGGAGAGACTCCATGGTTTAGAGGTCTGGAATAGACCAAAGACACTAAGTGTCATGACGAAGAAGGATTGGTCCAGCATTCACGGTGAAGTGAAAGAGGCTGAGAGCATGAAAATCCACTGAGATGGTGTGGGTTCCAGGATGGGACAAAAAAAAGAGGGGAAAAACTCTTACTGCTCTCTCTTGCCTTTTGATTATATATATATACATATATACTTATGCATTGTGAAAACAAAGGATTTTTGAATGCATGTATGATTGAGAATGAAATGTGTGTAATTGCTTAAGTAAATTTGTGAATGCTGGAATAGTTAATTCCCTGCCCAGGAATGGACATGAAGGAGCTCATGTGCCTGTTGGGAAGGCATGAAAAATATGAAATCCTCATTGATGAGACTTGGACTGTCATGCCAAATGGGGAAATTACTTGACTAATTTCAATGTCTATATTATGCTTGGTGTGATAGAATTTCAATGGTGCATTTCAAAGGTGAGAAAAGTGAAACCAGGTGGTGCACATTGATCATGGCAATAGATAAAAAGTTGTTAAACTTAGATAGAAGTCTCCTTCAAATGATTTCTAAGAACCAAGAGAATCTTGGGGAGATGCTCAAGATACAGAGAAGGCAGAATGAGATGAACCACCAGATTTTGCAAGACTCTATTGGTTTGCAAAGAGAGGTGAAAAGCCTTCTGGGAGAAATCAGCAAAGGACAGGAAGGTAGATCAGCGATGGGACAATTGTCGAAGCGACCCGATAAGAAACGGTCCAGGCATGAAGACTCAAAGGAAATTGAGCAGGTAAAGATGAAGCAGCCAGTGAGATGCTGGAGATGCAGAGGACATCATTTACGTCGAGACTGCCCAATGAGGGAACAAGATGAAGGCAATAGCCACAAAGTTCCCAGACTTCGGGATCAGCTGGAAGCTGAGAACCAGTAGGAGAATTCCATGGAAGCCTAGGGGCTTGGTCTTGAACGTTCAAATTAAATGATTGGACAAGGGACGGATCTGCAATTTTGAAATTTTGATGTGCAATTGTATATGTATTGTATATATGTAATGGAACACCGAGGACGGTGTTATTCCAAGGGGGAGGGGAATGTAACACCCCAATTTTGACCCCGTTTTCATGATGTATATAATGTAATTAATCATGGTGAGGATCTCAAGGCAAAAGCCCCACCATCGATTTGGTTGTGAATGTTTCGGCAATAGGGATAGTTGCTGATGGTATGTTGTGCTATCCAGCACATTATAATTCGGCATCATGTAAAAACGCACATCAAATAAAATGAACCACAACCAGCTATGGCAGTGCAACGTTGAATTAAAAGGGAATGGTTCCAAAGGATAAGGGGTGGGGGATGTAAAACCTTGGTTTATGGGGGAAAAACCCATGTGTCGCCACCTTTCTATGTCTATGCCATCTTCCCTTGTCAACCTCTCCAATGTCTTGATTTTGTTAGTTGGGGGCAGTTATTGCATGAGGAAACGTGGGCATGGGGAGGCATGGATTTTGGCAAGCTGCTGTCAATTCAGACGGTACGCATGCCCAGTGGAGAACCATCGTTTCTCTCATGCCTAGTCTCCACTCTTCCCACTGCTTCTGTTCTTCCTCACGCGTGCCTGGCCTTCACCACCACCGCTATCTTCTTCGTGGTTGGTTTCCTGCTCGCGCGCAGGGTCGTGGTTTGTTCATGTTCACGCGCAGGGACTCTGCGTTGGTTTTTCCCACCCCAGGGACAAGAGAAATCGTGGCTGTCGCTTGGGATTCTCAGGTGTAGGAGCTATTTCACGCTCAGGGACTGTGTGTGTGATTTTTCCTTACTGATTTGCGATCGTGCATTTTGTTTTCCTCTGTGTGTTGCGGTTAGGTGCAAGTTGCACTCACGCACAGAATTTTTGGGGCGTTTTTCCCATGTCGTGAGTGAGCTGCTGTGTATGTTTTGGGTTGCTGTTGTTTTCCCATGATTTGGGATGCAGTTGTGAGTCCAAATTCTGTTTCCACTTTGGACTGTGGATGTGTAACTTTCCTCAATGTCTGCATTGAGGAATTGTGTGTGCCATTGACCGAGTTTTCCCTGTTTGGAACTGTGGAATGCTGCTATCATTTATTGTGTGTTTGGGCTGCTGATATACCCTGGTTTGGGTGTTGCAGCTGAGTTGTTT
>LPNX010304009.1:155955-178070 GCA_001517045.1 Pseudotsuga menziesii
GGACAAGAACAACTCTGAGTTTCCTTGTAGGCTTGAGCTGTGTCTCATCGTTTGTTTGGGATTATCCCTGGTTGTCTTTACCTTCTTCATAGGGCTGTGAAGGGATTGTTTTGCTGCATGTAAGCAGTGTTTGGTCTTCGGACTGTGCTGGCTTGGCCGGTTGTGGAAGGCCTGGTAAACCCAACGGTGTTGGTTTGGTTGAGTGTGTCCCCTTGGCTATGTGTAAGCCTGCAATTGACCCTTAGTCCTTGAGGAATCATGCCCAGCTTGGGGGTGGCAGCGTTGCTGAGAGATTGATGAGCACGTTGGCCTATGGTTGGGTGGAACGTTGCAGCGACGTAGCTGGTTGCGGGGCAAGTTCTTCATTAAAAGATAAGTGCTGCTATTACTTCATCTCTACAATTATATTGATGTTTAATGAATTATAATGAACATGGGGATGCTGGAATGTATCTGTTTGCTTCCGCTGTATGATTGAAGAATTATGCATCTGTGTATGCTTGTATGTTTATGCATCTTCGCATGCATTATGTTTAAGCTTTGTAATTTTAGCATTGATCTCTTCTGTTCATGTTCATGGGGTTGTTCTTCTCGGTTAATGCGGTGTTCATCGCGTCATCTTCGCCGGTCTGAGGGATGGGGATGTGACAGTGGAGAATACTTATTAAGGCTCCTATCTAGGATCAGTTATTAGCTGATTGGTTTACTAAATCATTGTTTCCTCCAATTGCCTGAGATGTGGCTATGGGTGGTGCCGTTACTAAAGAGAAATCCATTAGTCGAGCCCAATACCTGGACTTGGTCTATTCCCAGTCTGAAAGTTTGTATGACTTGATCCCTCAAGCTCCTCGCCCAAGCATTGATCCTACAAAGACACCAGCAGAAGTCCCTGTTGATGGGATTATTGGTTCAATCCAGTCCCTGTCAGTAGCAAAACCTGCCAAGCAACCCCAGAATACCACCCCTATGTCTTCGAATCCTAAGGTTTTCACTGAGGTCAATTCTATTCATAGTATTCAAACACCCGGCAACAATAAAAAGAAAGGTAAACCTAAAAACAAAAAAAACTAGAAACCAACAGGAGAATCCAAAACCAACCACCAATGACAACGATAAAGGGAAAAGAAAAGCAAAATATCCATGTCTGCTATGTGGAGGTGACCATTTCACGAAAGAGTGTCCTCGTCAGGACGAAAGCACCCAATTTTTGAAAACTAATCTTGCACGTGCAGTTCTCATGGATCCTTTTCCATCTCAACAACAATTGATAGGCCACATGTCTAATCAGGGAAACTCTAGTTCTTCAGAGGAAATTTGCATGATGTCCTCAAATACTATTAGTTTGCAAACTCAAAGTCAGATTTACGACAAACCCGCAGACAAGAAAGAAGATACATGGCATATAATGGAGAATCGGCGGTGAGAAGATTTATTGTCGATGTTTCGAACCAAGCATGGTTCATCTTCAAGACATAGAGATGCCTGGAGATTGTTCCTCTTTCATTGGTGTATTAATACAGAAACCGTCACTTTCACTTGAGATGGCCGACAAGGTTTGTCTTGTAGAAGGTTAAATTAGGGTTAATATTTTTTATTGTTTTTTGTTTTTTTATTAATAACCTTAATTAATTTTAGGGTGAATAAATTTGTATTAACAAATATTATCTAATAATTAAAATTTTTATTAACAAATATAATTTAATAATTAAAATTTTTATTAAAAAATATAATTAGAATTTTTAATTTTAAAGTTTAAAAACAATTGTTTGTTTTAATATATAACTATATAAACTTTTAATTTGATTTGATTTGATTTAATTATTTTATTTAACTTTTACAAATATTCTCACCCCAGATTCTCCATTAGATGCTATGAATCCTCACTCCAGAATCTCAGCAAACCTTAACAAAGAAGATAATTCTTCTTCAGGAAAAGCTCCCTCTACCGGTTCTCCTGAATCCTCATATATTGTCCCCCTAACCATCAAGAAGCCTACTCTCAACATGGTTTTGCATCCACCCAAGAGTACTCTTAGGAAGGCTATTTTTAACCCTAATGCCTGAGCTGTTCAATTTTATAATGTAGTTGAAGATTTCGCTCAGGCACCATGTGCAATGTCTACCCTAGAAGTACTCCAAAGTTGTCCTACACAACGCAAAACTTATTAATTGTGTTAGGAGCTTTAGACCTGGACAATACTAATTTGATTCATTTCAATGTCGAGAACTATAAGTATAGACTATCTCACAAACTTGCTTTCCAAATCATCACGAAAGTAATTAGAAAGAAGGTCTTTAGAACTGTCTTAGATGAAGGAGCTTCAACTTCGGTTTTGTCCCTATCTTGTTGGAAAGCTATTGGTTCTCCTGAGCTTGTAACATTACCTATGACTTTGAAAGCCTTTGATGGATGAGTTTTCCAGCCCCATGGTCTCATATCAGCCCCTTTAGTCGAGCTTGGGGGAAAAATTGTTTCTATTCAAGTAGAAGTAGTAGACACCCCATTAGATTACAACCTCCTTCTAGGAAGAAATTGGTTTTACGCGATGACTGTTGTTGCTTTGATGATATTTTGAACTGTCCAATTTCTACATCTAGGGATAATTGTCACCATTGACCAGCTTGATTTCTGTATGCCAGATCTTACTATCTCTACGACTAATAACATCCTTATGTTAGGCCAGTCCCCTCCTCCTTACCAATCGATTGGGGTAGGCATGTTGAAGGATTCGTCCCTTATGGGGATTTTTCCGTCCACTCCTCCTAACACAGACACAATGATAGTAAATATGATTATGTCATTTGATTATGATCCAAAGGGAAAATAAATTTTTGAGTCCACCTCATTCAATCCGCATGAAGAAATGTACAACATCATTCAAATCCTTTCCGATGTGTTGAGGCCTAGAAAATCGTAGGAAACAACAACAAGCGATTCTTTCTAGTAAACATTCCCAACTAGCCTGTTACTATTTGGTATGGGGAATCCATCCGGTTTACGATCCGGCTACTGTAGGTCAAGTAACAAAATGAAAAGGTTTTACCGGTTGCGGCCCGGTCCACCGTGTATGTTTTAGTTTTTATATTAAAGCATGAGATGCAAGTGCCTATCTAAGAATGCATATTGATAGAGAATATGAGGAGCGGTCACAATGTGATGCGCAGGTACTTACCTCTCGTCTTAAACTCTCTTGCATCTAAATAACACACAGCAAGAAACGAAAAGTAACTATCTAAAATATCCCTAGGGAGAAAAATTATCATTCATTAATGAGTAATGTGTTTCAGCATGCATCAAGAAAAATCACAAATAGCTGATACTTCTTTCAAAACACATGAACATTTAAAGATATTTGAACAAACAGATAGCCAATTGTTTATGAAGAGCATTCATTACTCATAGTGGAAAATTCATAGAATAAACTAGAGAACATTCATACAAGAACATAGGTTCAAAGAGTTAGAACGATCTCACAGTTCATGGACACAAGACTGAAAAAGAAGTAGTTCACATTCAGGAAATCCATGGCATAGGATTTGAAAAATTCCACAAATCTTTCTCCAACAGGAAACTTGTAATTTCTTTATGCAAAAGGAAATAGTTCTTCTTACATCAGATTCTCACAAATTTATTTGGGAAAAAATCCCTTATTCTATCTAATTCTCCTATACTTATACTACAAGCAAAACCTTTTAGGCTGCCTCTCGGTGACCTTTGGGCTCCCCCAACCGTTTAATCTCACAATTTTGTCTTTTTGTGAGTGTTCATGATTCATACAAACATTACATTTCATATTTAAGATTTAAGAGCACTTTTATGAAAAGGGACCAGCTTGGTGACTGACAAACTTCCAAAGCCTAGGCCCCTTCTTTTAATGATTATGCTCTGTAATCTGTTGGTCCTTTTGAGATCCTGTTGATCTCAGAATTTTTCTCTCTTCTATTCCTTGAGCAACATCTTTGCTTCTTTATGCTTTAGCTTCTTCTTTCATGGCTACCCCCATTCTGCTTTTCCCTTTAGACATATATTCTTTGCAGCAATCTTCCTATCATGAACATATCAGATCATTAGTGTTTAACAAAGTAACATAGACTAGATCAATATATGCATTCTGTAATATGAACTATAAATAGTATTAATGGATGAAAATAAATAATGTTAAGGAAAAAGAAATCCTGCAAGTTTGTGCTTGAAGCCCTGTTCAAAAACTAAAACACATGCCCAAAGAACATATTCTTCCTCCCAATCCAGGCCACATCTGAACTAAATTGAAACCCTCCAACGAAAGCATGAACCAGGACAAACTAACCACCACTCTTCAAAACACCAAACCCCCAAACTGCGTTCTTCATCTCAAACAACTTTAAAATCGACCCGCGCCCACAGGAAATCTCCGCCATTCCATAAAACAGTGTAAAAACACACCAAAATGGCGGGAAAAACCCCACCGACGGTCGGAAGCAATAAACACTAAGCATTGGGCAGATAATCCACTTCGACAGGTAACCATACTATAGCATCGAACTATTAGTTCATTAATCTGCTGCAACGACAAAAACCATACAAACAACGGCTTCCGCGATCAACATAAAAAACATCAATGAGCGGAAGAACTAAGGACTCTTGAAGCATAGTCCTATTCATAGACACAATGGCAGGAGACAGACAAACTCAGGGCTCTGCAGCAACTGAGAACATCGGTGAAATAAACACTAAACTACAGCATCAGACCTCAGAACCACTACAGCATCAGTTGACTAGTTCAAAGAGGAGCCATAACGGTGAAAGTCACATGGACTAAGGGTTTTGCAGACCAGTAACATCAAAGAAAACTAGAACAAACCATCAGCAAAAATCAAACAAACCATCGGTGAACTGAAAAACTACATGTCAAATCATTAATCCACTAAGGGGCTGCACGACGAAACACAATTAGACTACGCGCCCCGCAAAACATGAAATCTTTGGTGATTGAAACAACCAAAGGTCATGTATCGGTGAAGAAAAAGACTAGTCCCCCGATCAAATGTCCAATACACTTCCAATAGTGAAAAGAGCAAATCATATTAAAAAAAAACACTCGGAGTCGGTAAAGATAAGGGCCTCCATCGAAATGCTTGCAGTCTACCATTCGAAACGGCAGCAACACAGAGGACTATTGTTCTGATGGCGATAAAACAAAAATGCTGAAATAAAATAAAACAAAAAAGCGCATCGACAAAAAACATGGCTTTAGATCGGGTCATTCATTAGTTAATTTCCACAATGGTGGTTGCGTAGATGAATATGGCCTTGACTCTCTACTCAATAAACCTCTGACAGTGAAAACCAAAACTTCAAGCTCAAGTCAAACAAAATATAATCAATCAAACTCCCGAAAATGGAAAAAAATAGTTGATTGGGTTTTCGTGACAATAAAAAAAATGCCAGCGATCGGAGGTTCTAAAACTATGGATCAGTGGACTTACAGCTAAGCACACCTGCACTGTTGGTGAGACAAACAACAAGACCTCCATAACGGTGGCATTGCTTGAGACTAGAGCCCCGATTCACTATTCGAAAACACCTCCGACAGCGATAAGCAAACATAAAATAGAGCGTTAAGTGCTCAAAGACCTTTGGCTAAGAAGCGCTAAAAAAATAGTTCGTTTAACCTCCGAAATAGTGGTGGCATAGAGAACAAGAGTTTCGACTCAAACCTCAACTGACCTCCCATAGTGATAAAGGAAAACAATCAGATCAAAAGGATAACATTTTCAAATTGAACTTTAAACTCCATGACCCAAAGCATTTGCAGACACAGCAATTTTTCGAAAAGCATGAAAACAGTTGACCTTCAAAACAATCCAAACTATAGCAGAGGGAAAACGAAATAGAGTTCATGAATCCAAACCATTTTAGGCAAGATAAAATCAAAGGGAGGGTCCAAATGTTTTTTTAAAAAAATTAGGAAATTGTTGCAGCTGCAACAATTGGTGACTACCTGGTGAACCCAGATCTCTGGACAATTTCTTCCTTAAGTAACAGATTGTTTAACAATAAAACCAACATGTTGAATTCTTCTAGATGTCTGGATTTCCCAAATGGAAAATGTATGTACTTTTAATCATTGATGATAGTCTAATTAGGAAAATGGAAAATAGGATTTCAAATTCAAGATAACTCTTTTGAGGCCAGGAATATGAGCTTCATTTATTACCTTTGTCTTAAGGTAGCTTCCAGCTTGGACACCATAGGATTGTAACATATGGTAAAAATAAATATTCATTTGTTCCTCATTCCCATGCCATTTTTCACTTTTGTGCTTTTGGACTTTTTTGTCCTTTTCGAGTCCTCATGTATGCCTTTCTTTATGAATTTTTTATTCAGGCTCCTCTATCCATAGTGTCTTTTTGTGTGAGAGATGTATTGATTTTCAGCTCACGGACGGAGAAGAACTTTGGAAATTTTGTACTTGTATGCTTTAGTACTTTGTTTTGATACATATTGCTTTCTTAGTATTTTTTGACTCTTATCTGCCTTTTGGATTTCAATTCTTGGCATGGGATTATTTATATATAATATAATGTTTACCTTGCTTCCTTTCCATGGGTCTTTTGCTGTCACTCCCTAAGACATTTTAAATGTCAGATGGATGGAGCCTCAAAATAGGATTAAGTAGGACTTCAATGTGTTCATAGCCATTCAGGGAAACTATTCAACTAGAAGAAATTTGTTCAGATAAACAATAGTACACATGCTTACACTTGAGGACTTTAGTTAATCCAGAATTGATATGCTCACCATGCAACCAAAAGTTTGCCTCTTTTTATTGAAATCAATCAAAATCTAAACTAAAAACAAACATAAATAAAGTAAACCAAAAATAAACAACCAAATCAATTTATTTATGTACAAGATAATTCAAGAAATAAAAATCAAGACAAATAAAAATAAAAATTGAGAACTAAACCACTAACTATTCAGTCCTCTATCGAGCCCTATAAATATGTCAACTTGTAAGTTAAGGGGATAGGCTTGACTACAAAATGAAAAAGACCTAACCATTATCTAATTATACTGTAAAATAAAAAACTACATCTACTATTTTACAATCAATCTCATCAGCCCATGAAAATCGAAGGAGATCAGGTTGGGTGTTTGATATACTGCTAGCTTCTTTTGCTTGGTAGTTTCCCAGTTCTAGCTCAATTAGATGATTTCCCAACACAGAATTCACTGGTTCATTTTTTTCTTCCAATTGTGTAACATTGTGCTTCATGTGGGGCTCTCTTAATATTTTAATCTGGTTTGGACTTCCCTTCTGAGGCAACCACAAGTGTGACCAATAAGAAGAAAAATACCCATTTAGTCTTGCTGACCAGTCTCGATTCAAAATAATTCCATGGCCATCAGGTATGTATGCTACTATAATGTCAATGTACTGACATATCTTTTTATTTGCAGATAAGCGAATCAACACATCTTCCATTTCTCCGACTACTTTCACATTGGTTCTGTCTAATTGAGTAACCTACCAGTCAGTAGGTTTAGGTTGTCCATTAATATTTTTGTAGACTGCAAGTGGCATAACATTGACAGATGAACCTAAGTATACTAAACAATTGTGCACATTATGGTTTAAAATCTCAAAAGTTAGGAGGAATGGAGGGGTTTTAAACCTAGTCTTACCTCCCACACTTGCTTCAACAATTTATTCTACAGGTTGGTTGTTGGTGGGAATTTCTTGCTCTGGCCCTTTAGGTACTTTGAGATCTTCTTTGACATTACCCACTTTGTCTTCAATGTTGACTTGTTTTGGATCTTGACTGCTAATGGTAAGTTTAGGTATTTCATCATCTGTGTTGTTCTTCTGTATTCTCTTCATCTTCTCCTGAAATTTCTTAATATTTGGAAGTATTGAGTTGTCTTACTTACCAAACCTTGAATTCTTGTTGTTTCATTTGTTTCTAATATTTCTTCCCATTTCAAATCACTTTCCTCTTCGGTTTCAAACATTGAGACACAGTCCCATAAAACCATGGCATCATCCTCTTGTTTTTCTGTCGATTTGTTACCCTTTTCTTCTTCATCATCAGGTTCTGTTAGTTTAGAGTCCAATAGCTGATTCATTACTAATGTCATTGAATTTATCCATTGAGGATTTTTTTTTTCAAAATGGGTTTGTTGTTGAAAGGTGCAAAAGTTATCCATACCTACCTCTGTTAAGTTCATTGATGCAGGACTGTGCAGAGGAGTTTTAGATTGATTGTTGTCTTCTCTCCTCTTATAGTAAGGCTTATAAGACTTCTGAGCTTCCTTTTCTTTCTCCAAATCTATTATTTTATTGGAGAGCTTCTGCATCATCTTCACCATTCCTTCAAAGTCATGTGATTGCTCCTCCTTAGGCTTAGTAAATAATAAGGCTTTCTTACCAAAAGTTTTTTCTCCTGACTGCTTAGGATAATCTTCTATGCTCTCTCTTTTAGCTTCCACTCTCTCAGATTCTTCATAATTTTTCGACAACATAGTTTTGAATTGCATCTTGGAAAACATGGCCAAGTTAGGACCTAAAGATGAAGTATAGTATTCGATCATAACTTTATTAGAAGGCTTATCAATTGCAGAAAAAATCTTAAGATAAACAACAAACCTTTGGGTGAAACTATGCACTTTCTATTTTCTTTCTTTATTTAAAGCGCATAACCCTTTCATTAGAGCTGCGTGAGTTTTCCGGGCTGCATATTTATTTATGAATATCCTTTCAAAAGTGTCCTAGTCTGGGATTGAGTTTGCAGGCAGAGAAAAATACCATGTGGCTACTTCTCCTTTCAGCGGATGTGGAAACAATCTGCAAACTACATGTTCATGTTCTCCAGCCCTTAGCCCTTCTATAGTCAAGTAAAAGCTTTGCAAATGATCATCTACTAAAATATTTTCACTGGGATCAAACTTAGGCAGCATTTTCTCAAAATCCTGAGGTAAGTCATGCAAAGGAGGTGCCAGGTTTAGAGGTGACCTAGCCTTCCAAGCAGGTGGTGGATTTGGTGGGTTGGGTGGCTGGTTTGAATTTATGCTTGCCATGAGTTTGGGTGGAGAGTGAGGTGGTGAATGAATAGGAGTATTAACAGGTGAATAGTAAGGAGTCTCTGGGCCTACTTGATTCAAAGGTTTTACAACTTCATATAAGGTTGTTTCTATAAGTTCTTCCAAATATCCAACCAACACTGAGTCTTCCAATATAGGACGGTCTTTCTTTTTATATTCTCTTCTGGGTAAGTTAGGGATAATTGGTAATCCTCCAATCATCTTCACATATTGGCTAGTATGTCTTCTCAAATCATTCACTACTTCATTATCAATAGAATACAAATTCTCTTTACCCTTCTCTTCAGGAATTGGATTGGGAAACAAATTTCTTTTAGAACTATTACCGATGGAATAATCTTGAGAAAATAAGTTTCCTCAGCCATCCATGCACTGGCGTCCCTCCTTCTAGTGCCAAAACTATTGAGGCCTGGAAAATCACAGGAAACAACAGCAAGGGATTCTCCCAAGTAAACATTCCCAACTAGCCCGTTACTATTTGGTATGGGGAATCCGTCTAGTTTACGGTCCGTCTACCGTAGGTCAAGTAACAAAATAAAAAGGTTTTACCAGTTGTGGCCTGGTCCACGGTGTATGTTTTATTTTTTATATTAAACCATGAGATGCAAGTGCTTATCTAAGAATGCAAATTGATAGAGAATATGAGGAGCGGTCACAATGTGATGTGCAGGTTCTTACCTCTCGTCTTAAACTCTCTCGCATCTAAATCACACACAGAAAGAAATGAAAACTAACTATCTAAACTATCCCTAGGGAGAAAAATTATCATTCATTAATGAGTAATGTGTTTGAGCATGCATTAAGAAAAATCATAGATAGCTGATACTTCTTTCAAAACACATGAACATTTAAAGATGTTTGAACAACCAGATAGCCAATTGTTTGTGAACAGCATTCATTACTCATAGTGGAAAATTCATAGAATAAACTAGAGAGCATTCATACAAGAACATAGGTTCAAAGAGTTATAATGATCTCATAGTTTATGGACACAAGACTGAAAATAAAATAGTTCACATTCAGCAAATCCATGGCACAGCATTTGAAAAATTCCACAAAGCTTTCTCCAACATGAAACTTGTAATTTCTTTATGCAAAAGGAAAAAGTTCTTCTTACATTAGATTATCGCAAATCTATCTGGGAAAAAGTCCCTTATTCTATGTAATTCTCCTATACTTATACTACAAGAAAAACCCTTTAGGCTACCTCTCGGTGACCTTTGGGCTCCCCCAACCATTTAATCTCACAATTTTGTCCTTTTGTGAGTGTTCATGATTCATCCAAATGTTACATTTCAGATTTAAGATTTAAGAGCACTTTTATGAAAAGGGACCAGCTTGGTAACTGACGAACTTCCCAATCCTGGGCCTCTTCTTTTAATGATTATGCTCCGTAATCCGTTGGTCCTTTTGAGATCCTATTGATCTCAGACTTTCACTCTCTTCTTTTCCTTGAGCAACATCTATGCTTCTTTATACTTTAGCTTCTTCTTTCATGGTTGCCTCCCTTCTGCTTTTCCCTTTAGACATATATTCTTTGCAGCAATATTCCTATCATGAACATATCAGATCATTAGTGTTTAACAAAGTAACACAAACTAGATCAATACATGCATTCTGTAATATGAACTATAAATAGTATTAATGCATGAAAATAAAGAATGTCAAGGAAAAAGAAATCCTGCAAGTTTGTGCTTAAACCCCTGTTCAAAAACTAAAACACATGCCCAATAGAATAGATTCTTCCTCCCAATCCAGGCCACATCTAAACTAAATTGAAACCCTTCGATGAAATCATGAACCAAGAAAAAGTAACCACCACTCTTCAAAACACCAAACCCTCAAACTGCGTTCTTCAGCTTAGACAACTTTAATATCGACCTATGCCCACAGGAAATCTTCTCCATTCCATAAAACAGTGTAAAAACACACCAAAACGGTGGGAAAAACCCCACCGACAGTCGGAAGCAATAAACACTAAGCATCGGGCAGATAATCCACTTCTGCGGGTGACCATACTATAGCATTGGACTATTAGTTCATTAAGCCGCCGCAACGACAAAAACCATACAAACAAAGGCTTCCACGATCAACATAAAAAACATCGGCGAGCGCAAGAACTAAGGACTTTGAAAGCATAGTCCTATTCATAACCACAATGACAAGTGATGGACAAACTCAGGGGACCACAACAACCAAGAACATCGGCTAAATAAACACTAAACTGCAGCCTCGGACCTTAGAACCACTACGACATCGGATGACTAGTTCAAAGAGGAGCCACAACGACGAAAGTTACATGGACTAAGGGTTCCGCCGACCAGTAACATCAGAGAAAACTAGAATAAACCATCGACAGAAATCAAACAAACCATTGGTGAACTGAACAACTACATGTCAGATGGTTAATCTGCTAAGGGGCCGCAATAGCAGAACATAATTAAACTACGGGCCCTGCAAAACATGAAATCTTCAATGATTGGAACAACCAAAGGTCATGTGTTGGTGAAGCAAAAGACTAGTCCCTTGATCAAATGTCTAATACAATTTCGATAGCAAAATAAGCAAATCATTTAAAAAAAAACCCGTGGAATCAGCAAAGATAAGGGCCTCCGTCGGAATGCTTGCAGGCTGTCATCCAAAACGGCGGCAACATAGAGGACTATTGTTCTGACGGTGATAAAAAAAAAACGCTGAAATAAAATA
Source organism: Pseudotsuga menziesii (assembly GCA_001517045.1). Classification (NCBI taxonomy): domain Eukaryota; kingdom Viridiplantae; phylum Streptophyta; class Pinopsida; order Pinales; family Pinaceae; genus Pseudotsuga; species Pseudotsuga menziesii. The sequence goes on from LPNX010304009.1 coordinate 167,750, forward strand.
AAACAAAAAAGTGCATCGAAGAAAAACATGGCTTTAGATTGGGTCATTCATTAGTTAATTTCTGCAATGGTGACTGCATAGATGACTACGGCCCCGACTCACTGCTCAATAAACCTCCGGCAGCGAAAACCAAAAATTCAAGATCAAGTCAAACAAAATATAATCATTCAAACTCCCGAAAATGGAAAAAACTGGTTGACTGGGTTTCCATGACAATAAAAAAAACTCCAGCAATCGGAGGTTCTAAAACTATGGATCGACGGACTTACAACTAAGCACATCTGCAATGTCGGCAAGACAAATAACAAGTCCTCCGTAATGGCGGTGTTGCTTGAGACTAGAACCCCGATTTACTGTTCAAAAACACCTCCGACAGTGCTAAGAAAACATAAAACACAGTGTTAACTGCTCAAATACCTTTGGCTGAGAAGCATTAAAAAATAGTTCGTTTAACCTCTAAAACAGCGGTGGCATAGAGAACAAGAGTTCCGACTCAAACCTCAACTGACCTCCGATAGTGATAAAGGAAAACAATTAGATAAAAAAGACAACATTTTCAAATCGAACTTTAAACTCCATGACCCAAAGCATTTCCAGACACAATAATTTTTCAAAAATCATGAAAATAGTTGACCTTGAAACAATCCAAACTATAGCGGAGGTAAAACAAAACAGAGTTCATGAATCCAAACCATTTTAGGCATGATAAAATCAAAGGGAGGGCCCAAAATTTAAAAAAAAAATATTTGGAAAATTGTTGCAGCTGCAACATGATGACCACACTGATGAACTTCATCTAGTGGGTTCGGACCCTTACAACCCGCCCTATTGGTTAGAAACCTCTCTTCCTATTCTATATTATCTCTCTGAGACTTTTCCTTCCGACAAGTCCATTATGGATATCATGAGTATGAATGAGCCTATATGGGAGGATCGCCATCATAGATCCTCATTCCTACCCAACACCAGTTTGGTCGACCATGACTTTCCATCCCTGTTTTCCACTGATAGTGTCAACACACCTCAAAATCCTATATTGTTGCAAGACATAGATTCTGAAGGAAACCTATGCAACATTACTCAACCAAATCCAATTGACATATCAGCCAAGCATGGTACCATTTAGCGTGTTCATGTTGGGAAGAACTACTCTGCAAAAGAATCTGAAGCATACAAGGCACTTTTCAAAGAATTCCACGATAGTTTTGCCTGGTCTTATGAAGAAATGATGGGGATAGATCCATCCATTGTGGTCCATGAAATTAAAATGTATCCCACTGCTAAACCTGTCAGGAAAAAACTAAGGCAAGTCCATCCATAGAAGGCCACAGCTATTAAAGCTGAGATAGAGAAACTTCTCAAAGCTGGGTTTATTTATCCCATCCCCCTGACGGAATGGGTATCGAACGTCGTCCCTGTCAACAAAAAACAAGGAAGCATTAGAGTCTGTATCAATTTTAGAGATTTGAACAAAGCTTGTCCTAGAGACAACTTTCCTACTCCACATATCGACCAAATTATCGACAACTGTGTCGGAAGTGTCATCTTCTCATTCATGGATGGCTTTTCTGGTTATAATTAGATTGAGATTTTACCCATCGATCAGCACAAGACTGCATTCATTTTCCCATGGGGAACCTTTGCATATAGGAAGTTACTATTTGGCTTAAAAAATGCTGGAGCCACTTTTCAGCATGCTATGTCCTATGCATTTCACGATATAAAACATATTGTTGAACCGTACCTTGACGACCTCGCTGCTCATTCATAGTGATGGGAGGACCACCCTGGTCATCTTAGATACATTTTCCTGAGATGCTGTCATTATAATATATGGCTCAATCCTCATAAATGTGTTTTCTGCATTGAGACAGGATGCCTGTTAGGTTTTGTGGTTTCCAAGGATGGCATCCAGATAGACCCATTGAAAATTGCCGCTATTTTAGATCTACCAGCCCCAACCAACCTTCTAGAACTCGAAAGTTTGCAAGGGAAGAAAAAATTTCTCCACAATTTTGTATGCCATTTCGCAGAGAAAGCACACGATTATTTGTGTCTCCTTAAGAAGGACACTCCATTCTATTGGTATGACCAAGCCCAATGAGCCCTTGCTAATCTCAAACACACTCTGACTCATTCACCCATGATACACCCCCCAGATTATTCAAAGGATTTTCTCTTATATATTGCTGCCTCCACTACTACCATCGCTATGGTTTTGGTGTAGGAAAATCCCGATGGTCAGGTGCATGTGATCTACTATGCTAGTTAGAATTTTATGTATTCCGAAACCCGATACTCACATGTGGATAAATTAGCATTGGCCACGGTCATTGTTGTTCAAAAATTTCGTCACTACATTTTGCTCCACACAACCACTATATTGGCAGACCAGAACCCTATGTATTACATCCTGACTTGCTAGGTGCTCGGGGGAAAGTACTCTCAATGGATAGTCATACTACAAGAGTATGATCTGGAATTTTCCAAAGCCACATCAAAGAAATCCTTGGTCTTTGTCGAGCTCATGTGTGATCTTCCCTATGCTTCAATCTAATCCCAGTGATTCATTTCCAGATGAATTCTTGTTTTTGATAAGCACTACTAACCCATGGTATGGAGATTTTCTCATTTATCTCCAAACACAAAGATTTCAGCCAAATCTATCCCATGACGATCACCGCTGTATACGTCACTACAAAAAATACTACCTCATCTTGAATGGCACTTTATATAGACATGGTATCGATTCCTTTATTCGACGATGCCTCACCCATGAGGAAGCTGAAAAATTGTTGAATGATTTCCACTCTAGAGCATGTGGCGGTCATTTATTTGGCATGGCTACAGCCCAAAAAATCCTTCACGCTGGTTATTTTTGGCCTTCAGTCTTCAAATATTGTCATGAGGTTGTCAAGAAATTCCCACCCTGTCAACATTTTTATCTGAAAAAGCACACTCATCCTGCTTCGCTACACCCCGTCATTGTCATTAGCCCATTTTCCAAATGGGGGATTGATTATATGCATTGTAATCCTACCTTAGCTGGGGGCATGGTTACATCATCGTAGCCATTGACTATTTTACAAAGTGGGCTGAGGCCATGCCTACATATATGGAAGATGGTAAGACTATCACTCTCTTCTTGTTCAATCATGTGATAGCTAGATTCATATTCCCGCGGTCCATAGTTACTGATCACAGATCACATTTTCATAATCAAATGAAGGAGGAACTAAGTGCCAAGCTAGGTTTTCATCATGAAAACTCTACGCCCTGTTATCCGCAAGCTAATGGTCAGGTAGAGGCCATTAACAAAGTTTTGAAAACGATGCTTCATCGGATGGTTGGAGAGCATAAATCCAACTGGAACCATATCCTTTTTTTCACTCTTTGGGATTACATGACTTCAGTGAAAATAGCTATTGGTTTCACACATTTCTAGCTTGTCTATGGACTCGAAGCTGTCTTGCCGATTCAATGTCAGATTCCATCCTTGAAACTTGCCGTCAAACTTCACCTAGACACTTCCGCTGAGGAAGAGATATTTTTATACTTGAACAGCCTTGACGAAACTAGGAGAGATGTTTCCTTGGCTAATGAGGCACATAAGAAATGCATCAAGGCGCAGTATGAAAAATCTATCCAACCTCGTGCATTTAACAAGGGTGATCTAGTTTTGACTTACGATCAAAGATATGACAAACTAGGGAAAGGCAAGTTCGAATCCATGTGGTACGGTCCTTTCATTATTTCTAAAGTTTTAGAGAAAGGGCCCTACAAGCTCATAGACTAAGATGGAACCCCTTTAGGACAAACTCATAATGGGTTGTACCTGAATAGGTACTATGCCTAGATATCTCTTGGATAGTATCTTGTATATATGTATATTAGTTGACTTTTAGTGTGCTTAAGTATTTTTAATATGGTTTTGACTTTAGTGTCTGTATCTGTTTATACCATGTTTTGGTCATGCAAAGTAGATGGCTTTCTACGGCTTCATTGATGGTGCTTGCCACCACACCTTGAATCTTCTGTCAGCTGCTTGGGTTCTCTATTCCCCAGCTTATAATTTGTTCAGTTCAGGAGCGGTTTGTATTGGTTTCGCTACCAATAATATCATCGAGTATCAAGTAGTCATAGGTCTTCTAACTGAAGCTACCTCCCAAGATATTTGCAACTTGGTAGTCTTAATGGACTCACAACTAGTGGTTTTTCATTTAAACGATGTTTATACCATTAGCAATCCTGTGCTTCTCCGTCTCTTCCAGAGGATACGCTTGTTAGAAAGGTCATTTGAAACTATCACCTATAGGCATATCCCTAGGGAACATAATGTAGTTGCTGACTCATTGGCTAATTACATCCTAGATTGGCATATTTCCCATTCATGACATGGAAATCAAACTTGGTTCATTGTAAATAAACTATTAAAGACACATAAAACTCATGTAAAATACATTCACCATTTGAGACATATAAACACCAGGTAAAAGTCTGTATATATATATATGGACATGTTTTACAAAAAATAGGTCATGAGACCTCATCTGAAACACACAGGCTTTTAGGAAAAAGTCACCATACAAAATTCTGAAGCTATCAGCCTTCAGTGGATACATCATGCACTCATCATCTAATGACGCTCATGGTAACACATCACTTCCCAGGCTACTCTATGTAGCAGTCTGCTAAAACAACCCAGTACTCCCGCTGTAGCCCTCTAATACCTCAATGGGAGGTTGTCAATGGAAGAATCAGGGATTTATAGAGTCAACCTCTCTAGGTTTTTCTCTAACTCCCATGTCACATCGTCACCCTATGGCACAAAATGGGCTCCAACTCATCTATCCAATGGGGAGGCTCCCCCAGGTCATGCTGCTTCAATGTCTGCATGAAAACATTCAAGTCTCATTGCTTAACATGAAAAATATAAAACATCAAAAACATAAAAACACTATTTCCATCTTAGGGTCTTTTGTTTCTTACCAATGTCACTCCACTGTCCACCGGGTGGGAGCGGTAGATCAGGGTCATCGCTAAAGTCAGTGCCTGCATATGCATAATCCTCCACCATGAGGAGCTAATCTCTCAACCATCAAAAGAACAAGTCACCAAAATTTACCTTCCCCCTGCCCTCTCCAGTATGGGCCATAATCCGTACCCACCTCTGCATGTGAGGGTCATGTTCCCTTAGCTCTATAAATACCACCTGGGGTCTCATCTGTGGAACCCACTCAAAGAATAAGCAAGCTAGAATGGAACCAAAACCAAATTGCTTCAGTTCCCCCTGTTGACACTTGGTCAGCTGATCCTGGAAGATAAGAAGTAGAGCTTATACCTAGTTAAATACTGTAGGTGCCATGGCCTCTATGGCGTAGAGCATATGCGCTCTGGATTCCTGGTGTAATCCTTGGATTCCCACCACTCTCTGCATGGTAAACAACATGGTCTGTAGAGGGAGATCCATCACTGCTTTTATGGTGATTTTCTTCCGCGATGTCCTTTTCCCAGGAATACAGTGACGGTCTATCAACTCCTAAGTAGTAATGTCCCCCCACGGGAACTAGTCAGCGAGATGTGAGCACCTCGTCTCGAAATGATAGTCAGGAATTAGATGTCCTCTACCTCAACTGTCAAAATGTGAGCACCAACCTTGAAATATTGTTGCTCTAGATTCCACATCTAGAGTATATGCTCTAGTAGTCACTCATGCGATAGAATACTGGGTGTGTCAAAATTTTTTAAGAATCCACAGTCTCTCAATGCGGCTATGCAACCTGCATTTCGTTCGATAAAGATGTTGTCATTATCATGTTGTCTTTCTTTCTATATGACCATTTTTTATCAATAAGAACCTACCAAAAAACATCACAAGACTTGTTAGAAGCATTCATAACCATCCAAATCAATTAAAATGAGCTAGTTTTTCTTGTGTAATCACTTTTATTTCTCCACGGCCGGCACCGCCTGTGTCCTATTGAGGACAAGCGGTGGCACCTCCTGTGTGCTATGTTTTTAGCGTGGTTCTATTGAGGTACCACTTATCCCACAAGGGATAAGAGTGGTGCCCATTCCCATGATTTTAGGGCTTTCCATATAAGCCCAAAACACCATTAAAAATCACAATTGAAGGCATAAGATGAAAGAGTATGGTCTAGGCTATTACCTGAAACTAACGGTGTGGAAAACCGATGGTAGATACTCTCGATATCAGTGACTGAAAATATGGCCAAGAAAATGCTCCAAAGGCTCTCCACTATGGGAAAATAGTAAAAGGTTTTGATTTTTTACTATTTACATGACTTTTATACACATTTTTGGGTTGGACTAGTTTTGTATTAAAATCGTTTATTACTCAAAATCTATCAGTCGTAATCCTTTAATGTTAGTTATTGGGGCATTTAACACTTGTTTTTGAGTCATTGCAGGATAGAAGAGTAGTAGCAGGAAAGTTTTGGGATTTCATTTTTGACTTTTTTGTACTTCCATAAAACGGAAAAAGTCTTTGAGTGTTTATTGCGACACTTTGGTCACGCTCTCAAAACTCAGCATCAAAGGTCTGAGTCCATTTCTGATTCTTTTGAGGCTCGTAAAATTTCTCATCGTGAAAAGAGACCTAATAGATTCTTCTTTAAACTCTTTTCAGGATCAATAAATATGAAAAGATTGTCGAGTGATCTTGTCTTCTTCACGCTCATCAAAGCATTTGAAGAGTCGTCTCTCTGATGGTAGGTTATCTCTTTTTTAGTCCGGATGGACTATTTTACGAAAAAGCAACACTCTAGCCAAGCATGACTGGAAGAGTTCTCTAAGGTATTATTTTATACTTTTTCAGGCCTTGGGGACTAAATCATATGAAAAAGGACCCTTTGGAGTCTTCTTTCGTGGTCATTCATACTCTCTAAACATGAACGATATCTAGTTTTCTTTCATTGGAATCATTAAATTAAATACTGAGAGACCCTTTTTTGGGAATGAACCCCTCCTCTCTCAGGTTTGTAAAACGTATGATTTTGAACTTGTCTTCGTACGAGCTATAACGAGTGTTTGTTACCCTCTTTGAACTCATAAAACCGAAAAGAGGCACTCATCAATCATGATGGGGAAATGGGAAGGGAATCATTTTGCAAATAAATGATAGTAGTTTGTCGTTACCTTTGAACATGGCACTTGTCTACATATCATTTCAGTCAATTGGGTATTCAACTAATCTCCATGACAAACCACTTTCATGATTCATGCCACTCCTTTGAGTTTGTCAAAAGAATGCATTTTCTGCCATTGCATTGTGTGTTTATCTGGTTAGTCATGCTGCCAAGTCTTTTGTCCTGCCGCCCGATGTTTAAAGGGAAGTTGAAAAACTTTTACCTCTGCAATCAAAATAGTCTCTATGTCAGTACTTTTGAGTTAGTCTTATGGTTATGACATTCACATCATTCCAGAACTATGTTTTGAGTTTCATGTCGTCGATGTGGGACTCATCATGGCCCTCCTTCGACGAGACTATTCCTGTCGACATTAGCTCATCATCCGGGAAATAGTATTAGAAACAAAAACTTAGTACCTTGAGATCTATATGCCTTAATGACAGATTCTCTCGCTCTCGACATGGGTTCACATCATTGACCTTTGATCGATAGAATCGTCTGGGTTTTCGACATCAAGAAATCTATTCACACTCAGTAGATTGTACTAGGTTACCTTGGGAATCATTTACATCAATGGTGATCTACCTCACTTGTTAATGGTTCACATCATTGGCCAGTAATCAAGTGGTTTCTACCATGTTCGACTTTAGATAATTGTAATCACATGTATAGAATCGTACTTTGTGGAAGATGAGACGAAGACACTGGTTATTTGTTTAACGCTCATTGCTTTCCCCAGGTTGCGATGGCATTTTGTATATCTAGTATGGATCCACATTTGTATGGTCGTGGCTATGCTCAAATTTGTGTTTGTTTAACATAGATCTATGTTGTATGTCCAGTAGCTATGTCCAAGTTTGAGTCCCCTATCACATGGATCTGCGTTGTATTCTAGTAGCCATGCTTGTTTATTCCTCTCATGGATCTACCTTGTATTGGTCTACAGCCATGAGTTGGTTACATTTGTCTATGAGTAAAAAATATTGATGTACTATAGATTCCTACTGTACGACATTCTTCGATTGAGCTGACATTTTCACCTCAAAGTGACAACTTGTTCTCTTAAAGCTCTTTCTTATTGTATCCCTCTAAGTCTTGTGCTTTGGGGGGCATTCTGTTATACCTAAATCTTGTCACCATCATGTGATAAGATACTTAACTTCCATGTTTTCCCTTAATCCCAACACTTAGAGTGGAAACTTGCTCTATTTGTCAATTCTACTTGAAAAAACCTAACACCGCATTTTCCCTGTCGCTGATGAGCGGTACCTTGCTCAACACCCCCTGTATCCTATTATAGAGAAGCGGTGCCACCTCTATATTTGGTATAAAAGTGGTTCTCATTCAAACTACTCTGTCATAAGGGAAGAAAAGCGGTATCCTAGGTAAAATGGGAAAAAGAGAAGTTTCTCGAGGCTTCTAGAACTTGAGCCTCGTGTCCTTCCTTGTCCCTATCATTATGGGTTAGTTGAGCTCAAGATCCCCCATGGTAGGATCTTGGAGCCATCTCACCCATAATTCTCTCAACTATTCCTATCCATTCATCCTTATAAATACAAGCTCATGTCCATAGTTGAGGAGGAGAAATATAGAGGTATTGTTACGCTGTTAGATTGATTCCCTAGTCCAAGTCATTGGAGAGAATAGAGAGAAAATTTGGAGCTTATGGGGTTGAAGTGTTTGTCTCATGGAGGGGCTTGTTGACACTATGGAAATGGTTTTAATCTTCTCCATACATTCTTAATGCAAAGATGATTTTCGTCCTACATTACTGTTGTTTTGATTTCAGATGTACATGTTGTTAGATTCCTTAGCCACTAACATGGATAAGTAGATGATTTTCTAGTAGCTTTGATGTGTTTGCATGTTTGATCTATTTGCAGGTACACAGGTTCAAAATTGAAGTAGTATTCCAAGTGTCTACAGTATCTAAGGAAGGTCTTCATCCTTTGTCGTTCACTCATTTGTTTTGGATCTGAACCATTCAGACCAGAGGAACAACTTCTATCCACAGAAGGTGCAATATTTCTGGTAACAATGACCTGTGTTTTAGATACACTCTCCTGTGTACTCCTTGCTTCCCAACACGCTGCCATAATGCACATTGGAGAAGATCAGTCCACTCAAAAGGAGGAGCAGGCAGACCATATCATGCCACTTCCATGCTGAAAAGAACCAGATGCACATTGGAGGAGATTCGTTCGCATTGAAGAAGGAAGATGTTGTGCATTAGAGTTTGATTTTTTAGATTCCTTTATGATTTACTAAATTTATAGAGATTTTGACCATTAAATGGTCGACTTGCTCATCTCTGTAAGTAGCTATAGATACCGGCCTCTTCTTGAGATTTGGGTAGCTAGTCACTGGCAAATAGACTTTGTAAAACTCTGTTCAAATTGAATAAAACTCTATTTTTAGTTGTGTATGCATGTTTCAGTGTTCTGTGAAGTAATTCATTGACTTACACTAGCCTCTGATTGCTGAGAAGGGCCCCTCAACAATTGGAGGTTCTATTTGTACATATTCAGCAAGTTTCTTTTCATTTTTTTGCATATAAGTAATTTTTTTTTATGTCTATATATTTAGTTTTCCTGTTAATAAACTATAATTTTCCTGAGTTTTTATGCAATTTTCCACACGGACAGCCATTCGTCCCTCTGTGCAGACTATCCTTTCAGCCTTCAGGTCATCCCTTTGTGCAGATTGTTTTTCAGCCTTCTATTCGTACCTTCATCCAGTCTAGCTTTCAGCCTTTAATTCAAATTTAGATAGAATTTTCATTCATTTCCAGAATTTCTAATATTACGTTTTGTGTAGAAATAATTAGCTAGGGTATAGGTTAGTTTTCCATCATTTTACTGTGTTTTGTAGTTAGTGGGGATATACGAAATGGACCATTGGTGGGGATATGAATATGGTGGAGCAGGAGAGCGATAGAGAAGGTGGTGTTCACAGTGTTATTTCAAGTTTGGAGAAGCAGGCATGGTCTTGATGCAAATTTTATTGACATATGTTTGACCCTATTCGCAGAAAGAGGGATTTCAATTATGGGGTTGGTTTAGATGGTGCAACTTCCGTAAAGGCAAATATAAGGTTTAGGGGCGATTGGATCACTTGTATGGGCTTTAGGATGGGATTATATTCTATGGAAAGCTCCAACCAATTTCATT
>LPNX010304009.1:187530-204662 GCA_001517045.1 Pseudotsuga menziesii
TCAAGCGAATTAAATAGTTCCACTTAGAACTTTAAGAAATGAAACTTTAATATATTTTCAAATCCATATAAAATATGCATTATAAACTCTAATATAAACTTGCATTATTAACTTGCTTAATAAAATATGTATTATTTTCAAATCCATATAAAATATGCATTATACAATTTAATATAAACTTACATTATAAACTTGCTTAATAAAATATGCATTATTTTCAAATCCATATAAAATGTGCATTATACACTTTAATATAAACTTACATTATAAACTTGCTTAATAAAATATGCATTATTTTCAAATCCATATAAAATATGCATTATAAACTTTAATATAAACTTGCATTATAAACTTGCTTAATAAAATATGCATTATTTTCAAAACCATATAAAATGTGCATCTTTTTCAAATCCATATAAAATATGCATTATAAATTTGTTAAATATGCTTAATAAATCCATATAAACTTTAATATGAAATAAAACTTGGAACTATGAGCCACTTTATTCCACCTCATATAGTCCTCCTTTTGTTTTAGAATAAAACAATGTAAATATATTTTGTTGGTTTTCCATGAACCATTTGTATAATGTAATGCCCTTATCTTCTTAAATCATAATACCATCATATAAAACTAACGCATATCTTTTTTTTGCAGACTTTATGTTATGAACATGCCGTGGAATAATTCACACATGGATAGGGAATATAACTCTCGCATAATCATGAAGTGGATAGCGATGTAGCAAATAAAATCTAGCAATAGTTAAATCAAGCACTCAGCAAAAGAACCCAACACCCAACCAATAGAATTCAGCCATGCATTAAGCTAACTATCCAGCTCACTCATAGTCAAATAAACAGACATCGCATTCATCATACTGTCCGGCTTATGATGCAGCTCACCACTTAGCTCATTAACTAAGCAGCGCGTTGTTGATGATAAAATATCTCAAGCATTAAATGTCGAAACATATTTTCAACCCACCTACAGTCCACGCGTTTGTTGTTGGAGATGCTCATCAATTTAGAAGGCTCATTGTCACGATGTCTTTGCTCACCACCACATCACCAGTCTGCGTGGTTGAATGAGGAACGACCTGCCTTTTAGAGACTCGCTCATGTGTACTCCTCGTTTCCCAACACTCCGCCATAATGCACACTGGAGAAGATCAGTCCATGCGAAATGCGGAGCAAGCATACCATACCATGCCACATCCATGCTGAAAAGAACCAGATGCACATCAGAGGAGATCTGTTCACGCTGAAGAAGGGAGATGCTCTAAGTTGGAGTTTTATTTGTTAGATTCTTTTATGATTTAAAAAATTTAGAGAGAAATCGACCACTAAAGGGTCGACTTTCTCATCTGTGTAAGAAGCTATATATACCAGCCTCTTCCTGAGATTTGGGTAGCTAGTCGCTGGCAAATAGACTCTATAAAAACTCTATTCAAATTGAATGAAACTCTATTTTCAACTATGTATGCATGTTTCAATCTTATGTGAAGTAACTGATTGACTTAGACTAGCCTTTGATTGCAGAGAAGGGCCCCTCAACAACCAGAGGTTCTATTTGTACATATTCAGGAGTTTCTTTTCATTTTTTTGGAGATAAGTAATTTTGTTTTTATGTCTATATATTTAGTTTTCTTGTAGATAATGTTTTACTATTAATAAAATGTAATTTTCCTGAGTTTTAAAGTAATTTTCCACACGGTCAACCATTCATCCCTCTGTGCAGACTGTCCTTTGAGGCTTCGGTTCGTCCCTCTCTGAAGACTGTTTTTCAACCTTCTGTTTGCACCTTAATCCAGTCTGTCTTTCAGCCTTTAATTCGAATTTAGATAGAATTTCATAGAATTTTCGTTCATTTCCAGAATTTCTAATATTACATTTTGTGTAGGAATAATTAGCTAGGGTATAGGTTAGTTTTCTATTATTTTACTATGTTTTGTAGTTAGTGGAGATTCAAATCCATCTTCAGCATTTCATATTCAGTTTTATATTAATGCATAAGATTAATTGTTTCATTTTTAATTATGATGAAATTCAGAATATAAATGAGTATAAATGTTTTCTTGTTTTATATGTTAATTTTGTATCATATTAATAAAGTAATTTGAATTGGTTTATAATTTTTTAATATAGGTTAAAGTGTTTCTTTATAATTGAATTTATTTTATATTTAGTTTCGTATATTTAATATACAAGTGAGAATTTATATAACTGTGTTATATTTTTGTATGTGTATTGTATTTATTTTGTATTTTGTATTTCTTTCATTTATATTTTGTTATTAAAATGCTTAATGTGATGTTGAATGAGTGACACCATGAATAGAGGGTTATTTTATGATAAATTTGTTTTAGGTTAATCTAGTTTATTTCCACTATTTTGTTTAGTTTCATTTTAGTTTAGTTCATGAAATTCTTTTGGTTTAGTTTAGTTTTATTTTTAGTCTGTATTCTATTTATTTTCATTAGTCTAATTTATTTTATTTTGAGCTTAGTTTAGTCTCCTTTATTTTTATCTTTAACTTTAATTTAGTTTTATGCTTGTATGAATTTAATAAACTTTGCATGATAGTTCTGAGCATTAGGAAGAGGGATTGGTTTAAACTATTTTTATTTTTCCTTTTTTATTAGATGCATTAATTTTCAGTATTTTAAAAGTTTTATCTTGAAAGTTCTCATAGCTTAGTTTAATATAAGTTTACTTTTTAAATTCATAGATTAGTTGTTGATTAGATTGGATTTATTAAATTAGTTTTCTTACATTAGTTTATGATTCCTTGCAAAGTATTTGTTTACACTTGGTCCTTAGATTAGTGTTTTAATTTTCTTTATACGATTACATAAGTTCGATAACTAGAGTAGGATAGTTGGTTAGTTTGTATTTTCAAAATATAAAGTAGTTTCACTCATAGAATAGATAGATTAATTTCTCTTTTCACTTGTAGCATAATTTCCTATTTTATAGTAATTAATTTCATATTCGCTTTCGTTCAGTATTTGCTTTCGTAGTTAATCACATAGTTAAGTAGATTCTCATCGTTGCATAAGCATATAGTTCATGCATTCATGAAATAGTTTAGTTGATTTGTTTTATGTTTTGGATATTTAAATTTACTCTCATTAGAATAGATTGCTTTCAGACCAAGTGACCGCTTTCCTAGATTAGTCGTTGCAATTTCATTTCATAGAATGGATTAGTAGAACATTAGATTAGATTTGAATTCATAGTTACTTTTCAAGTTCTTAGTTGGTTTTATGTTTTTATAGACAAGTTAAATTCTTGCATTTGAATTATGAAAGTTATGCATGTAGTTTAGAATCATATAGTTGCATGTTAGCCCATTTTCATATTTAGTTAGCTAAAGTTAGTTCAATCCTTCAATTCTACACATATAGTGTTTGAATGTCATAAGCTCCCTCCCTTGGTTGACAATTAAGTGTTGAATTACATAGTGCATATTTTACCCAACATTTTGGCGCTGTTGTCGGGGAGGTGCTAAAGGGATTGGAGTCTAGGCAGATAGGTTTACATTACATTATACAACAAGGTGGGGAGGGGGGGAGAGAATGGTAAGACGAGAGGTAAGAAGTTGCGCATCCACTATAGTGGGGTGCCCCAAATCCTTGTTGTTCTTTTTTCGCACAAGTGTGTTTACTTCATGCAAAGTTTGATTTAATTCTCTTCAGTGTACTTTTTATGTAGCTGTTTTAGTGTGTTTTATTTAAATCACAAATTTGTTTTATTAGTAGATAGTTTCTCAAAAACACATAAATTTTTTTGGGTACTGTAAGAACCCCAGGGACTAATCCTTTTGTGAAGCAGGACGTACCAACCAATGACATGGACTCAAAGGTGCTCATGAATATGAGATAACTCTCTCGAATCGTAGTAAAAGCTGGAATTTTGATCTCTACCGAAGAGCAGATCCTAACAAAAGTTAAAATTTTATCAACTACTCCTGAAATGACAGACGAACCAAAATCCCAAGAACTACAAAAAGATGTTCTTTGCGAGACTGGAAAAGAAACTGATACATTGGGGATTACATCCGAAGGAGAGAAACGAAAAATTAAAGAGTTCTTTACATGCAAGCTAATAGATACAACATATGCTCAAACAACTGCTCAACTAGAAGAAGAAGATCTGTATGACATAGCAAAGGAAGGTGGGTACCAAGAATACATCGAAAGATGGTTTCAGGAGGTAACTCGACTGAAATACCATTCCTTCATTCGACACCTATTGATGCAAAGAGAAGTAAGTTGGTTGAACTTCCAGATTTAGGTAATCACTACAACAATATTTTCATATATGGATAAAGGTACAATTCTTATTTTTCTTCACAATTGGCTTCATTGGAAAAGCTCATATACTTGAATACATATGTTTTCTTTCTTCTTAGGGTAGGCAAATATGTATATAAATAAAATGTTGCATTCTTAGTTTAGGAAATAATGCAGCTTCGTTTTTTTTGTTTTTTTTCAAATAAAAGAACTAAGAAGAAGATCATGTTAATGACTAAAAAAAAACAATCTTACTTCATTATTCATTTTTCATACATGCATACTGAGTCTTATTATACCATTTACTTTAGACAAAATTTAAATATCACGGGTATTTGTCATAAATTAAGGTCCATCTAAAACCTAGAGGTCACTCATACATCCTAGCTTCTTTATTAGGGCATGTTATTTAAGCATCTTTACTACAGGGTAGCATAAGGGTGAATGAAATTCCTAGTTTATGCGGAACACTATTATAACTCTATAGGAAATTGAGCATTAGGAAGATGGATTGGTTTAGACTCTTTTCATTTTTTCTTTTGTATTAGATGCATTAATTTTCAGTATTTTAAAAGTTTTATCTTGAAATTTCTCATAGCTCAGTTTAATATAAGTTTGCTTTTTAAATTCATAGATTAGTTGCTGATTAGATTGGATTTGTTAAATTAGTTTGCTTACATTAGTTTATGATTCCTTGCAAAGTATTTGTTTACACTTGGTCCTTAGATTAGTGTTTGAATTTGCTTTATATGATTACATAAGTTATATAACTAGAGTAGGATAGTTGGTTAGTTTGCTTTTTGAAAATATAAAGTAGTTTCGCTTATAGAATAGATAGATTAATTGCTCTTTTCACTTGTAGTATAATATCCTGTTTTATAGTAATTAATTTCATATTTTCTTTCATTCAGTATTTGCTTTCATAGTTAATCACATGGTTAAGTAGATTCCCATCCTTGCACTAGCATATAGTTCATGCATTCATGAAATAGTTTAGTTGATTTGTTTCCTGTTTGTAATATTTAAATTTACTCTCATTAGTTAGATTGATTTCGGACCAAGTGACTTCTTTCCTAGATTAGTTATTGCAATTTCATTTCATAGAATGGATTAGAAAAATGTTAGATTAGATTTGAATTCATAGTTACTTTTCAAGTTCTTAGTAGGTTTTTTGTTTTTATAGACAGATTAAATTCTTGCATTTGAATTAGTAAAGTTATGCATGTAGTTTAAAATCATATACTTGCATGTTATCACATTTTCATATTTAGTTAGATTATGTTAGTTCAAGCCTTCAATTCTGCACATATAGTGTTTGCATCTCATAAGCTCCCTCCCCGAGTTGACAATTAAGTGTTGAATTAGATAGTGCATATTTTACCCAATAGTGGGATCACTAAAGAGATAAGCACACCTGCACTAGAGCTAGCTTGAATTCTAAGACATCCACACACACCCAACAGAAGGAATCATCCCCTTCTCTAATGCACACTCCCTCAGGCCATGACTTCCCTTCTAGTGCTATTTAGGGGGTGTAGAGAATAAATCCATCCCTCTAGGTCTGTCTTTGAGGATTCTACACACACTAGGTTTATCAAGCACACTCAAGCTCCCAAATAGTCCAAATAAAAACAACCACAAAATACACAACAATTCATGGCTTTGCAATTTGAAGGGAAACACATCACAGAGGCCAAATCGGGTATGGAAATTAGTTAAAACAGCTCAGACTGAGCAACTCGAGTTCGAGAGTTCTTTATGGCCCTAATGTGGCCAAAACGACTCACAACACCCAAAATTCATGGAGAAAACAATGGTGATTTTTCCCAACCAGTGTATAATAGTGAGAACAGCCCCAATGTAAAGGAAAAATCACCACACAGACCCAAATCATGAAAAGGAAAACACAGAAGGCCAATATCTTCCTAAGGCCTAGCTTCTCCTATGTTAGGAAGACAAAAATAGTTGTGTGAGAGTGGAATGAGGTTATTCCTTCCCACATGAGGAACTAAATGTGATCCGCCTCTCTAGGAATGCATGTGGTCAAAGGACTGATATTCCTTCCAATCACTGATGGCTTCCCATGCCTGCATCCCTCAAGGAAATAACTTCCCCAGCCAATCTCATGGGGAATTAATTCAGTTGGTGGATGAGACAAGGAAAGGATGAGTAAGACAAAAAGGTGGTTGGAAACTAGATGGGTTCATATTGTGACACATGGATGTTCCCCAATGGCTCCCAAATTTTTTACATCCCCCCCCCTATTCTTAGAAAATCATGCCCCTCTTCACTATTGTTGCATCGACATAGCTGGTTGTAGGTTTTTAATTAATTTTCATATGTACATGGTGTCCAACATTATAATGTGCTTGTCTAGCACAAAATACCATTAGCACCGATTTAATTACTGAAACATAAAACTATAATACATGGTTGGGATTTTTCCTGTAGTTCCACACCACGATTAATTACAATATATACATCATATACATTTAATGCAAATAGGGTCAAAATCGGGGTGTTACATCACATACAAGAGATAGATATTTTTCTCAAAACATCTATGTCCCCAGGTGTATTTCTCATCACAATTATAACAAATCCCTTTTTTTCAACGTTCCTGCATCTCAGCTTCATACAAATGCTTGATAGGATTTGTTCTAGGAACTGGAGTGATTGGAGGTATTTGGGAAACCATATTTTTCTATGGAACAAAATTGGATTTGGAGTGTTGTTGAGCTATTATCTTGTCCTCTTCCAACTTAGACAACCCTAAGTCTTCCATCATTGTGCTAGGACAGAACATTTAAACCTCAAATCAAATTGCATCCTTCAAACCAATGATAAAACAACTCCTATAAAATCCATCAAACAATCCTTCTATGTGATTGACTAGTTTCTCAAATTCTGTCTAATCCTCTCTCACAGTTCTAATTTGGAAAAGTTTAGAGAGTTCTCTCTTGAAGTCATCAGAAGCATTAGGGTCAAATTGTTGCAAAAGGAGTTGGAAAAAATATGTCCATTATGGCTCTTCATGATCCTTGATGTACTAATGGAACCATTGAAGGGATTCATGTTCTAAATGAAAGGATGAAAGTGGGACTTTGTTGAAATCAAAAGTGTTATGCATATTGAAATATTGTTCTATATTGTATATCCATCCAGTCATATCATCACCATTGAAGCAAGGGAAATCAATATTTGAGCCATAAAAATTTATGGAAGAAGAGAACCCGGTGTCAGCAGAATACATAGGTTGTCGTATATTGTTCATGGTTGAATGATAAATATGGAGGCCAATAATTTTTTTCATCCAAATCTTGGAGTTTGGTCTTGAGGGCAGCAAGTTCATCTTCCATGTTTTTGTTCTCCTGCACGGGTGACAACCATAACCAGGAGGCTTTTATTTTGGGTGGGGGGGAGGGTAGAAAAAAAAAAACATAATATTTTTTTTTAAAAAGGAAAATTTGGAGTTAGGAAAACCTCTAATGGGAAATTGGGGTTTGACTAGGTTTTGGAAAATTTCTTAAAGACAAAGAAGCATAAAATGGGGATTTTTAGAATCATGGTGAAAGAATGAGAATTTTTTTCAAAGAGGGACAAGGAAGCAGAAATAGGAAATGAACACTATGGACAAATTTGAAGGTGATTGGGTGAGAATCAAATAAGTTATGGAAAACCCTAAAAGTAGACAAATGTGGGATTTCTGGATTCATAAAGTGGAATTTTGGATAGGTTCCTCAAGGAAGGAAATATGCACAATATAATTACAGGGGTTCCAATGAATTTTCAAGGGAAACAGAGCTAAAGAAAAGAATATATGGAGAAAAAACATAAATTTATACTCTTTTCGGTGGAATTGATTTGTGGCGGCTTTGGATAGACTCAATCTATTATTTATCAATTATAAATAGACATGGACCCCAGATATGTTTAGATTTCTAAAGGTACAGGGGATTCACTCAGCCACCACTATTATCTAACGGCTTGCGTATTGGGGTAGTTCCCTTCACTCCACGGCTCGGGTAAAACTGATAATCACTTTGCAACAAATGAGAACTCTTGGTTTACCTCACGAGTGGGAAATAGTCAATCAAATAGGGTCCATTTCCCTTTTTGCAAGCAGGTCCTCTCAATGTCCAGCTACTTTAGGGTTCTAGCAGTACTCCTCACAATCAATTTTATGGATATTCCTAGGTACTTTCCACATTTAATGGGATAGATATTATTCCCTCATCAAAAATTGCAACTAAAATGAACAATACAAATGCAAAGAATAAGAATTACTGCAATAATCACAGTGCCTAGAAGCCAATGGGAAAAAAAATGGGCAGAAATTACACCCAATGAACCCAAGGAAGTGATCTGATACCATATGATAGAAACCTCCTGCAATAAATAATGAAAATGCACGATATAATAGAAATAATAGAACACAAAAGGAAGTTATTGATCAAAGGCCACTTTAAGGGGGAAACCTCCTTTGAGAAATCTCAATACAAATAACTCGTGGATGCATTCATTGACCTCAACACATACCTATATACTAAATCTAATCTAAACAACTATTGCTCACCATGAATGTGGGATAAACACATACTTATATACTAAGTCTAATCTAAACAACTATTAGTCCCTATGAATGTGGGATAATACAATATATTCATGGGATGACTTACAAAGGATATGCATCCAACAACAATATACTAACAAAGTAAAGAAAAGTGTTGACAAGGGTTCCTAAGAAATGGAAATTGATTACTTTTGTGGTTGGGAGTTCTCTACATTTTCCCTCAAAATTAGGAATATTAGCGGGGAACTTTGTTAGAACATGATGCCAACTTAGATTCTGCATAGCTAAATCGTTAGTTTGTTTGATTATAATTGGGATATTAAGTGTTTTTAAGAACACAAAAATTTTCCAAGGTAGAGAATTCCAAGTCCTAAGAGCATTTTCCCAAGGACTTGTTTAAAAATGAGTTACCTGGCATATAGGAATTACCAGGAACAAAGGGTGAAATTGTTTGGAAACTGTGTAGGTGTGTGTAATTGGGAAAAATATGAACATATAGAGAGAATTATCCACTCATCATGTCTCCCATACCTGTGGTAGGGACCCATGTCAACCCTTCTCTTTACTTTGTTAGTATATTGTTGTTAGACGCATATGCTTTCTAAGTCATCACGTGAGTATATTGAACTATCCCATATTCATGGCGAGTAATAGTTGTTTAGATTAGACTTATTATATCAGTACATTTTGAGGCCAATGAAGTCATCCATGAGTTATTTGTATTGAGCTTGCTCAAACGAGGTTTTCCCATCGAAGTGGCTTGCAATCAATAAATCTATTTTGTGCTCTTCTATTTCTGTTATATCATGCATTTTCATTATTTATTGTAGGAGGTTTCTCTCATCTAGTATCATAGAACTTTATTGTGTTCGCTAGGTGGAATTTTTTCCAAAAGCATTTTCGTAGTGGATTTTGAGTGTTGTGATTATTGCAGTAGTTATTCTTCTTTGCGTCTATATTTTTCATTTCAATTACAAGTTTGGATCAGGGAATAACCCCTATCTTCTTAACTATGGGAAGTACTCGAGCATATCCCTAAAAATAATTGTGAGGAGGACCACATGAACCTCAAAGTAGCTAGCCATTGAGAGGACCTTCTAGTGAAAAGGGAAACGACCCCTATCTAATTGAATAGTTCCTACCCATGAGGTAGACCAAGAGTTGTCATTTATGGAAAAGCAGTTATCAGTTTTACATGAGATGTAAAGTGAGGGGTGTTTCCACAATAAGAAAGTTTTTAGATAGCATTGGTGGCCAAGTGAATCCCATGAACCTTTATAAATTCCAATATACCTCAGTTCCATATATATTTTTAGTTGATAAATAACATATTGCATATTTACAGAGATGTCATATATCAATTCCACCGTAAAAGAACAAATGTATAATTTTTTTTTCACCATATATTCTTTTATTTATCAATGTTTCCCTTGAAAATTCATTAGAACCCATGCAATTCCATTCTGTATATTTCCTTTTTCGAGGACCCTATCCCAAATTCCACTTTCTGAAGCCAGAAATCCCACATTTGTATATTTTTAGGGTTTTCCATAACTTCTTTGATTCTCATGCAATCACCTTCAAATTTTGCAATAGTGTTCATTTCCTATTTCTTCTTCCTTGTCCCTCTTTGAAAAATTTTCCCATACTTTAACCCTACTTCTAAAATCCCCATTTTCTACTTCCCTGTCTCTTAGAAAGTGTCCAAAACCTAGTCAAACCCCCATTACCCATCAGATTCTTTTCCAAATCCAAATTTTCCTTTTCTTAAAAAGATGTATTTTTTCTATCCATTCCCTAAAAAAAATATTTTCTATGGTTGTCACTTACGTAGGAGAAACCAAACAAATGGAATATGAACTTGCTGCCCTCAAGACCAAACTCCAAGATCTGGATGAAAAAATTCTTAGCCTCCATATTCAGCATTCATCCATGAACAATAGACTACAACAAAAGTATTTTCCATACATTGGGTTCCATTCTTCCAGCAATTTTCATCGACCAAAGCTTTATTTTCCTCGCTTCATTGGTGATGATCTGACTAGATGGACATACAAGGAATAATAATATTTCAGTCTAAATAGCACTTTTTGTTGATGTATATGTAACTTTGGAATGTATTCTTCTATGTATCTTATGTATTGTAACCCGATGTTTATTCCGGGATGTTTCTATTATGTATTTGAGTCATGTGATCATGCCCCGATGTTTTGATCGAGAAGATTAATAATGTAAACAAGTCATATCAAGTCATTAGGTAAGTCCCCACAGTTTCGGGGCACTTGAGTTATTATACACTAATTAAGGTGTAGGCTCGAGTAGTAATTGTTAGGTTGAGCCTACGTGTGAAAATGAAATTCAAGTGAACGGATGAATATAAATAGAGAGTGAGAGTCTCTCTATTTATCACTTGTGAAATACATCACTTGCTCTCTCAAGTGTGGCGCACTAGTGGAGAAGGAAATATACTGGGACAAGAAGACTACTGCTGTTGGAGTGCATCTTTCTATTTTGGGGTTTTACATCTTCTGGTGATACTATCTTAGAGGAAGTTGTGGGGTTTTCTCCATTTATGGTTTCCCCGATAAAATCTCTTTGTGTCTCTTGTCTCTTGTGATGTGCTTATGTTATTGCTGTGCTTGTTATTCTCTCAATGAAAAGATCCTAACATAATGCTAGCTTAAATGTTGAAAAACTAACATGGAATCAGAGCTAACCTGAGAAGAAGACATTGTGCAGCTACAGGAACTAGGGATTCCTATTTTGTGGATCTTCCTCCACATATTTTCAGCAAAAGTATACTAGGATGACTCTCCATTGAAGGGTGCATCTTTCTGTCGATGCGGAATTCAATTTCAAGCATTTTTAGTTTCGATGTGGAAATTAGGGCTTTCTATAGAAGAAGAATTTTTTAGTGAGACTAGAATAGGATTTTTCTCCTCATAAAAGCCTAAGTTTAGAGACCTGGATCAAGAAATTTGGTTGGGTGAAACTCCGGGAAAGTCAAACCCTAGTTTGACCCTGAGCTAGGAGAAACCCTAAATACTAAAACTGCTAAGTTTTGGTACAGTCACTATATTCCGATATTGGAGAAGTCTCAGAATCTAAAAATGGCAGGGGCCGAAAATAAAATCCTGATGAACACTGTGTCCAAAAATCCGCCTCAGATTCACTATATTCTGGGAGACAAGATCTCTCAAAGTTAGGGTTCCAGCATCTTCCAGAAATCATCCATAAACAGGACACCTGGGGAGAATTGCAATATATTGGACTACAGAGATCCGAATGGAATTTATGAAGATGTTACAGAAAGGGGACAGGCTTTAATTTCGGTGGTCCAAATATCAAACTCAGAAGATGAACCAGTGACACGTGGCATGCCGTACAACTTTGTTGTTCTGAACAGTTATGTAACAGGTCACCTTGGGAAAAGGATAATAAATCCCAAATGGTGAAACCAATTATGATGAAAACTATGGTGTTGGATCAGGGACATGTGAGGTTACCTTAGTGAGAAATTTCAGACACATAGGATCAGTAAGTTTGGAGATATCACATAAACAGTAACAGGAATTTCTGCAAAAGAAATTGGAAATCTAGGGCTTCCTGTTCCGGGAGCTTCCCTCCACTATTTTCAGAAAAGGAGTACATTGGATAGATCCATTTGAAGAGATATATCTGTCTATCCAATTAGTTTTGAAAGATTCCAAGTTTTTAAAATTAGGGTTTCTGTGACAAACCCTAGATCAGCAAACTCTCGGACAAGGACGGACACCTCAAATCGGTAAGATATAATCCTTTGCTATTTCCATTTGAGGTTCTCATTTCAATATGATATATCACATCAGCTTGGTGACAAGCTTGGGGAAGTTTAAAACTTCCAAGCCTGAAAGTATTTGATCTCTCTAAAGAAAATGGATTGGACACCTACATGAGTATAGAGGTTCCAGTTTCAGAGGGAGACGAGGTTAGAAGCCTTTCACAAGAAGAACTTGGTCAAGGCCAAATAAGACATCATGCTCATGCTGCAGAGGATGATGAACCATCCAGAAAGAGATCCAGATATGAAAGTGAAGATTCCTCAAGTGAGGATGAATATGTTCTGATATCAGCTCTCACAGGTAACATTACTCATGGAAGTGATGATTGACTCATAGACAGTGGGGCTTCCAAACATATGACGGGACTCAAGGAAAGACTATCGATGATGCGATAGTGATTGGAGAACAAGAAGGAGGCTTGTACAAATTGAAGGGCCATCCAGAAAAAGCCTTGATCCATGACACAGTAAAGCAAAATGAGCCTTGGCATAGAAGGCTTGCACATGTGCATTACAGAGCACTACCTATTACAAGCAAAGCTGTTGAAGGTCTTCCAAAATTTCAAGCTATTTGAAAGGAAGAACAAAAATCATAATATGACCTAAAAGAAGAAGTGAAGAATGCAAAAGTGGTGATGGCCACCTTGAATGGCCTCCCAGGATCATGGAATTCATTCATTCGAGGAATGTGTACCAGAAGGAAGTGGTTACTTTCAGCAAACTCCGAGAAGAAGAAGAAGCTCGAATCATAAGAAGAGAAGAGAATATGGGAGCAATTGAAGATCGAGATCTTGCCATCCAAAGAAGATCCCTCAAGCAATGAGGAATATGAAGAACTCAACTCTTGAATAACTTCTTATCCTACTTATAATTTGGATAAGAAATGATGCTACCATGAATGAAGAAGACGATGAAGCTGAAGGCTCAAGAAGCAATCTACCCACGAAACAAATAAAGATAAGTATTCAATTGTCATTTCATGATATTGTTTTGTTATGCATTTGTTTATATTCAGTTGATGTATCATGCATGATAGGATGTTTGCATTAATGACAGTATACTACTAATATGCATGCGATGGGTAAGTAGCTCATGGTGCTGTACAACTCTCCATTGCTACTTATCTAGAATAAAACCTCTTTGCTGACATATTGGATTAGTGCACAATCTCAATGTTGTCCTGGTAGAGATGGAAGGCATCTAGAAAGTTTCAATGAGATATGGATGAATGTTGTATTGGATAAAGTAGTTGCATGATCATATATTTATGCATAAGTGTTTGCCAATATAAATATTCCTTATGAAATGTTTCTAACCATACAATTGCATTTGACTTGTAGGAAAGACCGCATACATAATCGCCTACAAGCAAAGAAGAATGAAGACTTGTTCCGGAGAGCAAGTGACGACATTTCAAAATGAAGAATAATATGAGGAGTGCAGTGACATCATTGATGCAGAACTTTCTAGCCACCAAGAAGAAAGAGAAGACCATTTCAAGAAGAATGATGTCAGGGCGCAGTATCAAGACCTGAAGAGAAGTTCATAGTTCCACCATGCAGTATATGGAAACATCGTGGGATACAAAATGAGGCTTCGTAGCATGAGGCTTCTCATGAAAGGAAGGCCTAGACTACGAAGAGACATTTGCAGCCAGTAAGAGTTGAAACACATACATGATGAGATTGATGAAGATCTTAACCTTTGCTACAAGGTTGAAGATGCAAGTCTATACACTAGATGGTCACATAGAATATTAGTAGCATAGGAAGCTACTTGTCACTCTGGTATAGAATGTTTTCAGTGCATAGAGCATAGAAGACAGAGGAAGTATGATGCTTCGCTTCATAGGGAGTGACTACAGTAGATCTAAGGTTCGACATGGTACAACAGGATGGGAAGATTACTGATGACTCTAGGCTTTACTGAGAGTAAAGTGGATTCCAACCTTTGCTTCAAGGTTGAAGGAAGAAGACCAGTGATGCTCCTGTTATGTGTCGATGCACTATTGTTCTAGGCATGGAGGTGTGGCAGAGTAAAGATGGGATCTTCCTTGGACAAGGGAAGTATGCAATAGAGATCCTGAAGAGGTTCAAGATGATGGACTGCATGACCACACCTATGGCATCGAACCTAAAGCTATTAAGTGATGCTTCATCAGAGTCAGTTGATGCTACGATGTATCGTCAAATGATTGGGTCATTGATGTACCTGACGACCATGAGACCAGATATTTGCTTTGCTGTGAACACCTTGAGCCAGTACCTGACAGATCCAAGAAGTGTTCACTTGACTGCTGCAAAGCATATTCTGAGGTACTTGAAGGGTACAGTTGATTATGGGCTCAAGTATGATGCGAATCAGAAGATTAACCTGGAGGGTTATGTTGATTTAGATTGGGCAGGTAGTGCCATCGACAAGAAGAATACTTCAAGATGTTGCTTTAGTATGGGATCAGGTGTGATATCTTGGTTTAGCAGGAAGCAATCTTGTGTGGCACTGAGTACAGCTGAAGTAGAGTATGTCGCAGCTTGTTCAGCTAGTTGTGAGGCAGTATGGCTGTAGAAGCTACTGTCTAATATATTTGATCTCCAGTTGGATGCTACTTGTATACATTGTGACAACCATACTTGCGTGAAGTTGTCAAAGAATCCAGTGTTCCATGACAAGTTGAAGCATATCAAGATCAAGTATCACTATATCAGGGATATGGTGCAGAGAGGAGCAGTGAAGCTCCAGTATGTTGCAATGGAGGAACAAATAGCTGATGTATTGATGAAGCCATTGGCTAGGCTGAAGTTCGAGTACTTCAAAGAGAGAATTGGTGTTCTCCAGATCGAGGTTCCTTCCAAGAGAAAGTGATGAGACCCATAGCCATTTTGACATGGTGAGAGGATTGGTTCCTTCCATGGTCAGATGTAAGGGCTGAGCCATTCTATCATGGTGAGAGGATTCAGTTCCTTCCATGTCAGATATGAGTGCTAGAGATCCAAATCCATTCTGACGAGCAAGTCATATGTAAGAGCTGAGCCATTCTGTCATGGTGAGAGGATTTGGTTCCTTCCATGTCAGATATGAGTGCTGACTGCCATTCTAGGAATGGAGGCACCTAGTCAGTTACCAGGAACACTCAGTCAGGGACTGAGAGAGCCATTCTGATGAGTAGGTCAGATGTAAGGGCTGAGCCATTCTGGTCATGGCTAAAGGATTAAGTTCCTCCCATGACAGATGTGAGTGCTGGCCATTCTGTCGAGTAGGACAGATGTAAGGGCAACTGCCACTCTCTGGGAGAGTGGAGGTGCCTGGTTAGTTACCAGGTAGCTTAGTCTGGGACTGGGGGCCATTCTGATGAGGGTGCAGGATTCAGTTCTTGCCAGGTCAGATGTGAGTGCATGGCCTTCTGATGAGTAGGTCAGATGTAAGTGCAGAAATCTTTCTTCATTGTGGTGGATGTGGTTCCATCCTGGGTGAAAAGAATAGAGTTCTTTCATCATTGTGGTGGATGTGGTTCCAACCTGGTTGAAAGTCTTCCATCATTGTGGCAGATGTGGTTCCAGCCTAGGTGAAAAGAATAGGGTTATTTCATCATTGTGGTGGATGTGGTTCCAGCCTGGATGGATGTGATGCCCTTTTGACGAGTAGGTCAGATGTAAGTGCAGAGCCATTTCACATATGGTAGTTGTTGTTCCTACCATGCTGGTGAATGTAAGTGTTGGGCCTTTCTGATGTGATTGTAGTTTACTACATGATCAGATGTAAGTGTTGGGCGTGCCCTTTTGACAAGTAGGTCAGATGTAAGTGCAGAGCCATTTCACAGATGGTAGTTGTTGTTCCTACCATGCTGGTGAATGTGAGTGCTGGGCCTTTCTGATGTGATTGTAGTTTACTACATGATCAGATGTAAGTGCTGGGCATGCCTTTCTGACTAGCAGGTCAGATGTAAGTGCTGGGCGAAGACCTACCTGGTGGCTAGGCCTACAACCAGCATGAAAAAGGGCTGGCTCTGTAGAACTTCCTATAACAAGATAGTACACACATGATGATGACTAGAGGAGATCCAGATCGAGCTATGATCCAGATCTAGTTATGATGACTCCAGGAGATCCAGATCGAGTGATGATCCAGATCCATCAGTGATGATCCAGATCGAGAGATCATCCAGATCCAGATCTAGATCAAGTGATGATCCAGATCCAGTCCAATGATGATGATCCAGATCGAGTGATGATCTAGATCCTGTGGTGATGTTCCATGATGATCCAGATCGAGTGATGATCCAGATCTAGTGATGATGTGCTATGATGATCCAGATCAAGTGATGATCCAGATCTAGTTCTATGACGATCCAGATCGAGAGATGATCCAGATCCAGATGACTTGAAGATGAAGATGACTTGAAGATGAAGATGACTTGAAGACGAAGATGTTCCAGTTGATACAG
>LPNX010304023.1:0-76986 GCA_001517045.1 Pseudotsuga menziesii
AAGTCTATGACTTTCCTCATCTTGAAAGAACTCAATCTAGCGGAAGTTCTAAATTCTAGATCCACTAAATAATTACAAATTTAATGAAATATGTGTTATGTGTCTCAACATACTGGATGTTAAGATTCCATATGCTAGAATAGATTCATTAGTGTTCAATTCAAAAATCATAACAGCAACATATCCAAAATCACTGATAGAAACACAATCACAAGATAGATACGGTATTTATCTTGGAAAACCCTCAAGGCAAAGAAAACCCAGCAAAACATCCTGTATATAAGATGTATAAGATATAACCCCAAAAATGGTTATCCTCCTGATGTTATCTCTTTCTCTCCTATGTGCTACACAAATCAGAGTTTGTGTGTCCAAATAAGAACCACAACTCTTCTATTTATACACAATGAGCTAACTGACTTTTACCCTATTCAAGTCGGCCCCACTAAACTGTCTAGGTCGATGTCACCTAGGAAGACTCAAAACAATATATTATACTATTCATTAGGGTACTATTGACCCAACTTACAATGGAGGCTTTACCTCATGAATTTATGATGACCAAATGCAATAGTAACACCATGTCGGAGAAATAATAACATCCCCCTTGGGTTACATTAGTAAAATACATTTAGAATACCCTTTGAAGTTACAATATTCAACACTCCCCTTTAACGAGAAGATTATTTTATTAAAAACATCATCATAGACAATAGGAGCATAGAGAGACAATATATTCAGCAATACATCGATGTAATACATATATACGTCATAGGAAGTTTTCACAATCAGTAACTGGAACAATTACTCTTCATCTTTTGCATCACACCATCACTTGATCCTTTTGCAGCAACGCTTTGACCTTTCGATCCTTCATAGAAGCATTTCGATCTTCTAATCCTTTGCAGTACTTTGATCCTTTGCAGCAACACTTCGATCTTCTTGATCCTTTGCAACAACACCTTGATATTCTTAATCCTTTGCAGCAGCACTTCAATCTTCTGTAGAAGTGTTCTGATCTTCTCGATCCTTTGTAGCAGCACTTCGATCCTTTCCATCCTTTTGCAGCAGCACTTCGATCCTTTCAATATTTTTGCAGTAGCACTTCGATCCTTTGATCATTTGTAGCCGCACTTCGATATACTTAACCCTTCGTTGCTGTACTTCGATCTACTTGATCCTTCGTCGCCACGCTACCTGCAGTACACATGATCTATTTGTGGGATGATCAATCCCAATCACTTTAGGACATAAGTCTAAGTATTATGCAATCCTCCATCAGTATGATCCATGATATTGATCAGTTGAATCATCTACAACTAAATGTAGATCTTGACCGCACTTGGTGTAGGCCCTATTGTCTGTGAGGACTCATCGTCGACCATCCATACCACTGAGGTTAGGACCACTTCCAAGTGAGTGTTATACTATGATATCTACACTCACGTGTAGGTATACTCTACCATGTAAGAGTATTGTCTGCAGAGAAGATCTCGACCGCATTCAAAATGTCAGCCCTCATCATAGAACATCCATACCACTGAGGTTAGGACCACTCCCAAGTGAGTGTTATACTACAAGGTCCGTGAAGACTCATCATAGAGAATCCATACCACGAAGGTCAGGACCACTCCCAAGTGAGTGTTATTCTATTGTATCTACATATGAATGTAGTATCGTCTATAGAGCAGATCTCGAATACATACAAAATGGCAGTCCTATCGTCTGCAAGGCCTCATCGTAGAGCATCCTTTTATCACATATATATTACTCGGGCTACCATATTCTATTTTTCATATTTAGTACATTTTTCAGTCAGCTCCCCTACATATGAGATGCTGAGATGAGAATTTATGATGGATCATTATTTATTTGATGGACTGTAGTACTCTCCCATGCCAGGACTAAGTCTCAGGACACTCAAATTTGAGGACTGATGTAGCCATTTAGCCATGTGCAAAGCAGTTAGCAGTGCCTATATTTGCATTAGTGTTTTCTCATTGGACAAATATTGATTCAAATGGATTATTTGCATGATTATGACTCAGCTTATAATATATTTTTTTATGGTTATCATTGCTCTTATACTCATTTTTGTGACGTGTTATCATTTAGTATCATGATCTGGTAGTCATATAAATATGTGGACTTGGATGTATCTACATTATGTATTGATGTCCCTACTAAGAACTGGAAGTTCTTGATCTATACTCATTGGATTTACCCTCCTTAGGGAGAATAGAGGTAGTCATTCCCACCATACTTTGGCTTGCTAGTATCGGTTTCATTATTCATTGTCTCCACCCATCCATTACCTTCCAATTGTGTTTTAGCCTGACTTACTACTTGACTTGTGGCATTGAGGACCTTTCCCCGCTAGAGCCTTTGTTGGACAAGCTTCCCTGTTTATCTGTGTCTTGACTCTGAGTTGCCTAGGTTGTGTTTGCTTACCTAAAACAAGTAGCACTGCCATCAATACAATGTATTTGGAAATGAAATGTATATCTATGAAAAATCCCATTCATGAAAAGTAGTGTTTTTAAACATACATGAATGCAAGGCTAGCCTAATGAAATTGGCTTTAAAAAATATTGCAATGAAATATCTTAAACATTCATGAAAAGTAGTGTTTTTCAACATACATGAATGCATAAATCCTAAATGATAAAAGTTCATATACAAATACATGGAAAAAGGCTATGGAAAATAAAAGGCCCAAAAAAGCAATGGTTCCTAAAAGTTATATCTAAAGATTGTTTGCCTTATTTGTATTGAGTTGGATTGTGAGCATTTGTCAAGGTGAGTAAGCACCTCTGAAGTAGTTCACCCATTTGTGAGGCACTGCCATCCCCTTTGTTGTTGTTTGTCCGACATATGGCTAGAGTGAGTATTCGCTTTCCATATCCAAAGTGTCACAGTGTTGAGTTGGTGGTCAACCTTGGTCCTAGCCTTGTGAATGTTAGCCTTCACCTTTCACTAGAAAATTGATTACAACTATGAAGTGAGTATAGTCTTGAAATTCTGGTCTGAGTTATAATAAATAAAACCCTATATACGTATTTGGTTGATAGACCTCCAGTGAGGTGATTTCTACTTGTTATGATTGTTACTTAAATGATTTGTAGAGCATGTCTTAGCCTTTTAACACTTGTAGCAGATGGATGTTAGCCTGAGTTATATTATTGGTATCTGGTCATTTATAGGCTATTATTTTGTCTATTTGATATTGTAGATGATCAGGGAGAGACCTGGAGAGGGTATGAGTATATACCTTAGATGGATTTGGAATTTCTGATTCTAGTGAGACCAATTGTTTTCAATTCCAGGTACTTTCAGAGATGATCAGACTTATTTTACCCTTCTTGTGCAGTTTTGCTTCACTATATGGCAGGTCTGAATGGGGAGATGATTTTGTTAGATCTCCTAGGGAACTGTATGGGGCATAGGGGGTCCAGCCACTTGATTGTACCATAGTACCCCCCTCCCAGAGATCCTAGTGGGCTTAGTTGGACAATGCAGGAACCCTAGGAGGTTGTTCTGGGCCTATCAGGTTTTTTGAGGCAGATTAAAAAATAATTAAATGTCTACTGAAGAAATCGATTTGGGCTATTGAGGAAAGAAAATGGCATGGGATGAGTTCTGATGATGAGAGTGATGTCTTCCACACCTTCTCCAGCAGTTGTAGCACCTGGATAGGCCCACATCTATTTTTCGAGCATTTTATATTATTTTCTAGAGCTTTTGGAGGCTCACGATTTCCTCAAGGAGGCACAATTTCACAGTTTAAAAATTATATTATTTTTATTGTGCCATGGGGACACCTAGAGAGAGTTATATAACACTCCATGGACCCACCATGTGCTTCATTTATTTCTTGTTGAGTGGGATCCCCTCTCTTTGGGTGATTTGGTCCACTTTTATATTATATTGTTATATTGATCCATGTACTCTATGTTGAGCTCATCTCAACCATTGATTAGACATTTGTATCTTTTAATCCTAGCCACTCATTTGAAAAGTGATTATGATTTTGGTTCTCTCTTTCCTTTTTAAAGGAGAAAGTTTCTCATTTGTAAGGGGTCTTTGGCTCTTGGATCTGGATAATAGAAAAACTTTTCTTGTGGATATTTTTTTGGATCTCCTTTGCATCCAGTGTTCTAAGATGATGATTGGAAAGTCTTTTTCTTCCTAGTATTCAGGAAATTTTTGTGAGATCTATATATTTTTTTGGGAATCTTTGTCTTGTCTACAGGAGGGTGACATCATCTTGGGAATTTTTACAGGGGCTCCTCAACTCACTTGGATTGGATTCACTTGTATCAGGGGGTTTACATTAGTTTCATTGCGATCTATGATTTATTCTTGCTATTTTGATGTAGCATCTTGCTTTTTCTCATGATACAAAAAATCTGGTATGGTTGATGTTTGTTGTGTAGGAGAGAGGGCACATTGACTTCTTGGAGCAAAACATTGCACATAGAACTCGCTCAAAGCTTCTCAAATTGATCAGGATAGTAGGGATCATCATCATCAAGGAATCTACAAGGTTTTATAGGTAAGATCCTCAGGTTTTATAGCTGATTTCACCACTCCATGTGAATCACACTTTGTATGGCCTTCCCCTATCCCGCTGCAGACTCCTTAGACCCCATGGACCATTTTTTGTCCTTTGATGTTTCCTTGACCATCCCTAAAAACATGTGAAAAATGATACATGCGACTTTTAAACCTATAAGCGTGTATATACATGGGTTTGACCACTAAAACCGCGTACATCGAGATGTGTACAAAATCCAAATCCTTTTGGAGTTTTCCTTGACATGGATCTGACTCACTTGACTCCTGGCCTTCCCTATGCCTTGAGATTGCTCGGATTCGACCTTTCATTACCCCTTTGAAAAGATATATAAGGAACCCCTTGGTACATTGAAGGCATAAGAGAGAATTGAGAGCAAAGAAACTATAGTCCATTGTTGCCAGAACTTATGCTTGAGTCTACATCCCTTTGTCCCTTGGAGCACTTTTGTGTTCTTCCCAAGCTTGCCTTTTTCTTGTGAGATTGCTATCTAGAAATGGAGGATTGAAGTGGTGGAGGCCCAAGTGGGGGATTCAGTTCTTCGGTTCACAGACATGCCGACAGAGGTTGTATCTTGTAATCTCTGATTTATATTAATAGAAATATCTTTTCCTGTTCAATAATGTGTGTTTGAATGAATATTTTATCTATTGGATTATGTCAAATTATTATACATTATTGATTATATATGCTAGAGTAGATCTAACACCATGATATATAGAATGCTTGTATTGTTTACTTGTTGTCGAGGAAGTAATCTATCAATTCAAGCTAAAGTTGGAAAGCTCAACGGGGATCTACTTCAACCGTCTGGAATAAGGTACGAGGTCTAATCCTTTAGTGTTAGACATTTAATTTCTATTGCATATTGGAAAGGATTGATTTCTGGAGTCAAGCTATCTATTGTGGTACCCCAAGACATAGGAATTTCTCTCCATAACAGAATTGGCGAATCCTCTGGGGAGTTCCTAGTAGTTGTCCTTTGGGGGTTGTTTTATCAGCATTCAATGAATTTGAATTGCTCCTTCTCTCTTGCTTCTATGTCGGGTCTGGGGGCATGTTTGCTAGGTAGTGTCTAATTGGTGTGAATTTTGTCTCAGCATGTCTGTTAGCCTTGATTTTATGCACCTTTCTTCTTGTACGTGATTTTTGAACTCACAGTCACGTATACACGCGGGTTTACTGCGAACAGTCACGTATGCCCTTACTTTTTCCTTTTTGGGGAAGGTAAATGGTTGCTAGGTGAAGTTTGATGTTTGTTGAGTCTCCTTTGGCACTGCCTGAGTTTGTTTATACCTCTGTTTCTGACCAGAAACACTTTTTTTAGGCTAAATATTTTCTTTTAAGAAGGTTCTTGTCATGGCATTTTCGATTTTTTGTTTGAGATTAGTGCATTAGAGTTATTTTACCTTAGTGCTTTGCTCGAGTGCTGTTTATGTGTGCTTGCAGAGTCTAGGGGTCATAGAATCATTCTTTTGCTTTTTGCATCTCATTTTATTTCAAAAAATCCAAAAACATTTTCTTATCATCATGCATTGCATTTTGCATTTTTGCATTGTACTTGCACTAGATTTGATTTGGAGTATTAGTTAGAACTTCGATAGGAAAGCTTGCATTCATCATTTGAAGAAAAATTGTGCATTTCACGTAGTAGCATACCCTGTTTTTATGGACACAATGCATTTGCATTGATTGTTAGGTGTGCATTTTACTTCATGTTGTGTCATAACACCATTAGTTGCACAACCATATCCCTCTTTTGAGTAATAAAGCCAATTAAAATCAACGCTAAATTAAAATGAACTACACTCTTTTCTTTTATAGGGTGCACCAACAAGCTTAGGTTTTAGGATCTTGGAATAGTTCATTGTAAGTAAATTCTCCAAGATCACTAAACAACAACATGTATGTGTCTGTCCAGGTGAGTGTGTGAAATCCTTGGTATAACCAATGTTTCTCAAGATCCTCCTCTCAAAAGGGAGTTAAGCATGAGGCAGTGTGAGTGATTATTGATTGGGATGACCCCTATTCATAACTGAGTAGCACCGAAGATATTTCTAGGATTGTATTCATATCTGGGGGCTCTTTCAAGAGTTTTGGGCTTTGCTACCCTGCCCATACGGTCAATCCATCTTGCGACTATCCGCCTGAGCATTGATTATATTGAGGTGACCTTAGTGGCCTTACCTAGGATATCAAAGGGGTCATTTGTAGGGGTTATTCTGCAGGTATCCCGGCTAGGTTGGGGTCGAATAGCACAATCGCTTTACACATTGAAGCTGAGGGCCACAATAATTGGTTACGTACCTCTGCTTGTTGTGTATGGGAGTCTCAAGCCTCTCTTAGGCGAGACATACCTGCTTCATTTGGGAGCTCACTTATCTAGCCCTTGTTTGCTTGCATTTGTATTTAGATTTTATTAGTGATTGCTCTGTGCATGATAGTTGGCCTAAGGTTTATGTAAATAAAGAGTCTTTTCTATTTTTTGAGTCATTTTGGATTCGGGTGTGGCTCCTCGCCATTATTGTCATTTAGTAGGACTTATGCCTTCTACTTCTCCTCCTCCTTTGGGAGAGAGACCTAGACAGTCCAAGCGGACTATTTCACACATTGATTCACACACCATGGGAGACCATTTAGAAGGTATTCCTGAACCACCTTCTCCCATTCGTGTAGATGATGGGGAGTTCACTCCTACTTACGATCCTTCACCTGACTTGGCTGAGTTAGGTCCTATGATTTCTGAAATAGGAACCATGCATGATAGAACTACTCACTCTAGGGTTGATTCCCCATTGACACGTTACCGGTATGGAATGCTAGAGGACACAGAGACTCATTTTGAACCCGCCAGCACTAGCTATGGTAGTTATGGTATGTCTGGTTTTCCTACGCATGATTTGGAATTTCATGTCGAATCTAAATTTGATCCTAACACTATGCCTGGGGGCACTCTCATTCCTTACCATGCGGAGAGGTTTGGGAGCACTAGTCACATTGCACCTTCCATCCCAGTGGTGGAAGTTACATCACATATCCCTCCTAGGTCTAGGGTTAGTGATCCTATTAGGATACCAGATTTGAGACGAGTGACAATAGGGAATAGCACCTACATTATTACTCAAATTCCTTTGTCCTTTGTCCCTAGTTCTTCAAATGTTCATCCTCCAACTTATTCCCATGGTCCTTCGAGTCGGCACATGGCTACAAGTCAGGTCCGTACTATGATTACTAGACCAATTGTGTCTCAAGTTTACATACCACCCGTTGCTTTGGGAGGTTATGTTCATGCTTCTAGAGGTCATGGTACTACTTCCAGGGCATATATCCCTACTTCCGGTATGTATATTCCTACTTCCGGAGCATATCTTCCTACCTACAGAGTGTCTCATGGGACATCACATGCGATGACTTATGGACCTTATCATGGGATGCAGTATGGATAGGGTTCTTCACCTTATGGGGGGCAGGTATCAACAAACTACTTACTCTCCTAATTATGGCTTTGTAGCTCCTGCTAGTCAAGGTCCACCACACTATGGCGCTTCCACGCCACCCTATACATGTCATACAGGAGGAGGGCACCATGGCCAGGGCCATGGTGGTAATCAGACCTATATGAATTAGGGAGTAGTCCATCGACCTCATCATCCTAGGCTCCCTTTCCTCATGATGCTCAATATTCCTGACTTGTCAAGATTGACGAACGATCCTGTAGCTCATGACCCGGCTTGGCCGGCTGTCCCTACCAAGCTTCCTTTGGACATACATAAGTTCGAGGGCAAACTGGGAGAGGATCTGAGCGAACACGTTACTACATTTCACCTATGGTGCTCTTCGAATCCCTTACATTAGGACTCAATCCGTTTGAGACTATTTCAACGCACCCTTACAGGGCCTACCGCGAAATGGTATATAGAGTTACCTAGGGGAGCTTTCGCTTTGTTCGACGACCTTGCGATGACTTTTCTTAACCACTTCCAGCTACCAGTGCATTATGACATTGGTACTGAACTCTTGTCGACATTTCAGCAAGATAAAGCCACACATATCTCTGATCATATTAAACAGTGGCGTAGACGGAAGAGGTTAATTAAAGCCTTTATACCGCCGGAGTTCCTCCTCGAGTGGTTCCTCAAGTAATTATTTCTGTATATAGTGAAGGATGTTTCCACATCCGGAGTGCAGAATGAGGAACAAGCGATTTTTAGGGCATAGGAACTGGACTTGATCTACGCTCAGTCTGGTTTGTTATATGAGATTATTCCCAATGCTCCGCGTTCTAGTTTCGACCCCAAAGTCAAACCTGGACCACATGCTGATGGCATTGTGGGTTGTGCAAGTGTGAAACCTGCGGATTCGGTTGCAAAACAAGTTAGTCAATTGTCAATCAACCAATCTACTTTGGGACAAGCACAGCTTCATCTCAGCCCACCCAAATGGCGAGTGTACTTTCTGTGTAATCGTCGGACCATAAGGGTAACCAGCAGCCTGGACGGAATAGAAAAAAGGGTAAAAATAATTGTAAAGGTGGGAATAAGAATGAGAATGCTAATAGTAATGAAAAGAATGGCTGGAATACTAGGGGGGACAAGCAAGCGAAACATAAGGTTAAATTCCCTTGCAAGTTATGTAAGGATGATCACCTCACTTACTTGTGCCCTTGTATTGAGGAAGCTTCGAGATTCTTGGCACAGGGCCTAGCTGTGCTAACTAACCCTTTACCGCACAATCAAAATATGAACTCAAAGTCCCATGACTAATCTGGTTGTGATAAATATTCGTCGGAGACTAGTGGTCGTGGTTGCATTAACATGGTCCATGCTGTGAAAGTTGTGACCCGTGCGGAATATTATGGTTCGTCACAACCCAACCTAGGCAAAGAGCCTGATCCACCAGGGTCCCCTTTGCATATTGAGAAATGTATGGATAAACCTGAGACTGCACCTCGCTTTCCTAAGGGAGTCCTTAAGTGTTCAGGGCATAATCCAAATGCTCGAGCCACCCAGAACTATTTAGTTGTCGAGGATTTGGGCCACACTCCTTGTACGATGTCTGCATTGGAAGTGCTTCAGAGTTGTCCTTCACAAAGGAAGGCGTTGCTTTCCGCCCTTGGTGTGAACGATGATGATTCTTCCTCCATGATCAAATTTGAAACTGCAGAACTTCAGCCTCGCTTGCCCTACTATGTGTCTCTTTTGATTCACGTAGAATGTCTTAATATGATCGTCAAGCACATTGTGATTGACGAGGGCGTTGCTACTTCTGTGATGTCTTTATCCTGTTGGAAGGGTCTTGGTTTCCCTGAGCTGTCTAAATCAGTGACCATGTTAACTGTATTCGATGGGAGATATTTTAGGCCACACAGCATCCTTCCTTCCCTTAAAGTCCGTTTGGGAGGGAAGACCATTGCGATAGAGGTCA
The DNA here is from genome assembly GCA_001517045.1 of Pseudotsuga menziesii. Classification (NCBI taxonomy): domain Eukaryota; kingdom Viridiplantae; phylum Streptophyta; class Pinopsida; order Pinales; family Pinaceae; genus Pseudotsuga; species Pseudotsuga menziesii. The sequence goes on from LPNX010304023.1 coordinate 10,001, forward strand.
AGGTGGTTGATGCGCCCCTTGACTACAATCTCTTGCTGGGTAGGAACTCGATGTACAGTATGCAAGCCGTTGCTTCTTCCCTGTTCTACGTTGTATGCTTTCCACATAACGGGAAGATCATAACGATTGATCAAGCAACATTCAAGAATCCATCTGTTACCACATCCTCGGGAGCTTTGATCCCGATCGTTGAACATTCTCAGCTGGAAATTGGGAGTGTGGGTGTAGGCATGTATCCATCCCTCATGGGAAGCTTTAGTTGTCCTGCACCGATCCTTATGATAGGATCTAGTTCCGATGAGGCTTCAACATCTACGAGATCGGTGTCTTTTCGCATAAGTCATATGGAAGATCCTTGTATTCTTCCTACATCAAGTACTTCGAGTGAGCCCGTCGTGATGGACGTGCCATTTCTTGCAACTATGATAGCTTATCAAGCTAATCTCAAGTGTGTTGCAGAGCCTAGTCCTTCCTCTTCGTGGAAGGAGGAGGAGGACCCTTATGTGCTACCGGCATGGGTAGTATAGTCTTCTCATGCACATGACTTCCTTGATACGGTTTTCCCTTCAGATGAAGTGATTATCGAGGCTATTTCGGGAGTTGAGCCACCATGGGAGGAACTCCATCATAGATCGTACTTTCTTCCAGAGCTTGACCACTTGGAGCGTGAGGATTTTAGGGTGGTTCTTAGTCAAAGAGTTGGTAGTCCTATGGTTCCATTAACCTCTCCTAGTCCGATGGCTGATGGAAACATGGTGAACATATCTTCAATGATTCCTATCAACATCTCTCACAATCCTAGCACGATAGAGAATGTCTATATTGAGGCGGAATGTTTCCATGCTAAGATTCTAGAATACACCGAGCTATTTAAGAAATTCTGTGATATTTTTGGTTGGTCTTACGACATGATGCCAGGTATTGACCCTGGTATTGTCGAGCACAAGATTAATACTTACCCCAATGCTGAGCCTATTTGACAACGTTTACGTGCGGTGAATCCTAGGAAAGCACCCACGATTAAGGCAGAGATAGAGAAGCTGTTGAAAGTCGGTTTCATATATCCCGTTCCCTTGATGGAGTGGGTTTCAAAACCTGTTCCAGTGGATAAGAAGCAAGGAGTGATCCGCATATGTACTAATTTCCACGATTTGAATCGTGCCTGTCCTAAGGACAATTTCCCCACACCATTTATTGATCAGATTTTGGATGAGTGTGCAGGTAGCAAGGTGTTTTCCTTCATGGATGGCTTTTCTGGATATAATCAGATACAGATTAAACCTGAGGACCAACATAAGACTACATTTATCTGTCCTTGGGAATGTTTGCATATCGAAAAATGCCTTTTTTCCTTAAAAACGCCAGAGCTACATTTCAGCGGGCAATGACCTTGATCTTCCACGATCTCAAGTCAATTATCGAAGTATTTTTGGATGACCTCACTGCTCATTCTCGTATAAGAATGTGTCATCCCTATCACTTGATATTAGTATTCGAAAGATGATGGCACTATTCGGTTAGATTAAATCCTCATAAGTGCATCTTTTGTGTGAAGTCAGGTCGTTTGTTAGGATTCATCGTTTCTAAAGAGGGTATAAGAGTCGACCCTTTGAAGGTTGAGGCAATACTTCAGTTGTATCCCTCGAAGAATATTCGTCATCTTCAGTGTTTGCAAGGCATGGAAAACTTCTTACGAAGATTTGTTGTCAAATTTGCCAATTTTACTAGAGGTTTCATGCGTCTCTTGAAGAAGGACACCCCATTTTATTGGGATAAGCGAGCCCAGGAGTCCTTCGATGCACTCAATCGAGCCCTAGCATCGGCCCCGGTGATTAGTCCCCCAGACTATAGCCGTGATTTTCTATTATATGTGGTCACGTCATTAGAGACGATTGGTATGGTTTTGGTTCAAGAGGATGAGGATCTCCAGGAGCATGTCATATATTATTTGATCCAGAACCTTATTGACGCAGGGATTCATTATTCTCATGTCGAGAAGCTTGCTTTAGCTACCATACATGTAGTTCAGCGGTTGAGACATTATATTCTCCTTTTCCAAACCTTGGTTGTAGCCCATGTCAATCTGTTTCAATTCGTCCTCACCAGAAGGATGATTGGGGGAACATATAATAAATGGATTGTCATTCTACAAGAATTCGATCTCGAGTTTGTTTTGGCAAAATCAAAGAAGTCTTTAATTTTTGCAGAGCTTATATCAATTTCCCAAGTGAGGCTGAGGAGTTGGTTTATGAAGATACGTTTGTCAATGAACACATCTTCTTAATCTCAACGTTAGACCCATGGTATGGGGATATCATAATATATTTACAAACACTGAAGACCCCTACTCACCTCTCGCGAGATGAACAACGACGATTACGTCACATCTCTAAGAACTACCTCATAGTGGATAACACTTTGTACCGCCATGGGGTAGATTCCATTTTACGGAATTGTTTAACTCATGAAGAGGCCGAGGTAGTGCTGAATGATTTCCATGGAGGGGCGTGTGGTGGTCATTTATCTGGGCTTTCTATAGCTCAAAATATTTTAAGGGCGAGTTATTTATGGTCATCGATATTTAAGGATTGTGTTGATGCATTCAAGAGGTGCCACCCTTGCCAGGTGTTCACACGTAATATGCACTCGAAACTTGCCCCGTTAGATCCCATTATCACCGCCGGTGCCTTCACTAAGTGGGGGCTCAATTTTATGGATTGCAACCCAGCTTCGGCTGGGGGGCACCATCATATTATAGTGGCTGTTGATTACTTCACGAAATGGGCTGAGGCTATGCCTACCGTAAAATCCAATGGTGAGATAGCCGCTCACTTTGTATTCAACCAAATTATTACTCAGTTCGGGATTCTGAAAGAGCTTGTCACTGACCATGGCTCGCACTTTCAGAACCGTATGATGGAAGAGTTGGCATCAAAGTTAGGGTATAAGCAAGTGCATTCTTCTTCTTACTACCCTCAAGTGAATGGACAGGTAGAGGCAGTGAATAAATCACTCAAATCCATTCTCCAATGAACCATTGCGCAAAGCAAAAACAATTGGCACATCATGTTATATCCTGCTTTGTGGGCATATCGAACCGCTATTAAGACTGCCACTGGTTTTTCTCCATATCAACTTATACATGGAGTGGAGTCGATATTTCCAATTGAATGTGAGATTCCTTCTTTGAAGCTAGCTGTAGAACTCTTACCAGACACTTCACCATTGGAGGAGCATTTGGTTCACCTTGAGCAACTTGACGAGTAGCATCAGGATGCACTGGTGGCTCTAGAAGTCAATAAACGTCGTGTAAAGGCCCAATACGATAAGTCTGTCCGTCCAAGGGCGTTTAGTGAAGGAGACTTGGTCCTTTTGTGGGATCAACTGAAAGAACCCTTGGGGGCAAGGAAATTTAATCCTATGTGGCGTGGTCCTTACGTGGTCAAGCGTGTGTTAGAGAAGGGTGCATATGAGTTAGTGGATTACGAAGGAACGACCTTGGCGGAGCCTAGAAATGGGCTCTATCTCAAGAAATAGTATGCATGATCTTCAGCCAAGGTTCCTTATTGTATATTATTGTACAGTTTTGCATAGTTAGGTCTTTTTTTATCGTGCTCGGGTTTGTGATTAGTTTCCGTTTCTTTTGGCAGATGTCAATGGAATCTTCCACCTACATAGGATTCGCGGATGGTTCAAGCTGTCACACTCAACACTCAGCCTTTGCTGCTTGGGTGATTTATACTCCTATGGGTCAGGTATTGTCTTTAGGAGGCGTATGTCTATGGCCATATTCCAACAATGTTGCTGAATACAGTGCCGTTATCAAGCTTCTACGAGATGCCATTTCAAATGGCGTCCTTTCTCTTGAGGTACGTCTTGATTCGGAGTTAGTAGTGTCACAACTCAATGGTTTGTACCATGTTAGAGATCTGACATTATTGAGAAGATTCTTACATGTGAGATTGTTAGAATGGCAATTTGACAATATAACATATATACATATTCCAAGAAATAATAATCAAGTTGCTGACTCATATGCTAAATATGTGTTAGATTGGCATTTGTTTCATTCACAATAAATTAATCACAAGCACAATTTTTACACATGTAAATAAATAAACCGATCACCATAAAACCTTTTATATACATCCAAAATGTGATAATACATAGTGTCATGATACAAAATTGGGGCTTTCTAGCCACCAACATATAATTCACGGTAGTACAAAATGTATACACTCCCAGGTGTCTAATCCTGTGGAGGAGGAGGAGGGTTGTGATCATGGAAGGTCACTACGGCTCTAGCTAGCCATCGGAATAATCGCACCCATGCACGTGGTACACCCACCACCTGCCGCTGCATAGCCTCAGGCAAATCCTCGACTTGCACCATGGGAACCCTATGTGTCAGTCTCATAAAATTGGTATGAATGCTCTGGAGTGTCTGCTTTGCATCCACACCCATGATGTCATCTCCTCTTCCCCTCCGTCTATGATGAGGGAATCCCTCTGGCCGCCGTGGTCCCACATCGGCACACAAATAGTAGATTTCACTATGTATTGTCATGCAAAAATATGTCTTTTTGATTCCATATAATCAAGAAAACACAATAAAATTAAATAACTCAAAAAATTTAAAAAGAGAGGGTCAATATTCGTTACCTATATCGCCATATGCCGATCCTGGTGGTAGCGGCATGTCCGGGTCCCCCCGGAAATCTATCCCTGCATAGGGGTAGTTGTCGATGGCAACTATCTATCATTGCCACCACGGAAAGAAGTTAGCTGGATATGGGTTGGCCACCCTACTACCCCCCAGTCTATGCATAGCATTTTCCCAACACCATTGGGCTGGATCTCGAACTCCGTGAAGAGGAACATCCACTCTGGGGCTCAATCCTAGAACACGCTTGAAGAAAAACGTGCTCAAAATACTGTTGAACCTGAAGTTCCGCACTCTACTTGCCTTACACTCACTGAGGTGATGTTTCATGTTGCTCAGTAGTGTAGTGCTCCAGTCATAAATCATGGGTCTCATGCACTCCACTACATAGAACATCAGAGGCCGCGAGGCCTGGTGGAGTGATGCCAAGCCTGCTATCCAGCCCAATGTCAATAGTATGGCCTTTAGGCCCAGCACCTATATAGCATTGGTAGGGACCTAACTCCCCACCTTCTCTGTGTCTAGATAGTAGTACACCGCAATGTACTTGTCGATAGTTAGGCCACCTCCTGGCCCACCACGAGAATGAAGGTTCACCACTTCCCCTCGTCTATAAATCCCAGTAATGAAGTATATGTCCTCCACCTCTATGGTGAGGGACATCCCATTTATCTGGAAGGACTTCGAGTCTAGATCCCAATAATCCACTAACATCTGTAATAGTCTTGGTTTGGCCCTCAAACCACCAAGACACCAAAACTTGTAGAGTCCACATGCATGTAGAGCCTGTTGAGCCATTAGATCGACCCTTACTGCTTCCTCTACTTCACCATGTTCATGCTCTCTCCACTCTAGGACCATCCTGCATAATAAATTGCAAATTTTCCCATTAGATTATTGAAAAAACCTTATGCGCGGCCTCATACGCGACTGCTTTCAAAACAACCACGTATGTATGCGGATTTGAGGTCATTTTCTGCGTATAACCAGCCCTATATGCAGAAAAAATATCGATTTCCGCGTGGGCCTCAACGTCCATTTTAGGTTGTCCTAGAAAGCTTAATTGACCATGGAATTTCATGAAAATTGCATCAAAATGAAAGAGAAGAGCATGGGTAAATACCTGGGAGAAACAGTAGTGGATTCCGCCGGCTAGATCTCCTGGAATTCGCTGTTGAAAAGCAGAGCTCAAATGGGTAAAAGTTTCAAATGTTTTATAATATTTTGAATTGTTTACTATTTATATAAAATTTTCAAATATTTGAAAATCTTTACCCCCTTTCCTATAGTTTCGACATTTTCTAACCATTTTGGACCATTTTTGACATAATTCATGATGTAGAGAACCTTTTTCAATGTCGTTTCAGCCGTTGGATTGAACCGTTCATACCGATCTCAGGTATCATGTCTAAACTAGCATATAGGTTAGGTTTCATCACCGTTTGCATTTTGCATGACCTTATGACCATATCATCATGACCTTAGGTATGAACCCACTCTATTATGTCACAGAACCTTCTTGCTGTTTTAGAAGTGGCATGATACAAGTGGTGGAGCTTCACCTTACATGGGTACCCTAGTTAGCACCTTATTTTCATTTGGTGCCCATGCCGATGTTTTCTCTTTTAGGGTGTGAGAGTCCGTTGTATAGTACTGCCATGACATTTCGCAAGAGCCTCATACTCCTCTTGATATTTTGCTAGCCTATTTCCCCCTCATGTCAAGTTGTGAATGCATTATCATGAGCTTTTCCTGCCTTATTAAGCTTTATGTTGGCTCCCCTGACATTGCGTTTCAGCCATATAGCCCGAGCTTGTCTCATGCCTAGCCATGCAGAGCCATTTTTTTATCCTTTGCAGCTTGTTTCCCTTTTTACCGAGAGGGGATTTTCCCTCGAGTGTCGATATCCTACACATGTATCCTTGCATTGAGAATAGGTATGTTCCACTGCTTGGAACTATTTTGTTTTCCCTTATGACACTCGTCTCCTCCTAGTCTGTAACTATAAAGCCATTTTATTCTTTTTCAAGCTTTTTAAATAATTGAAAAAGTCCAAAAAAAATAAAAAAACCAAAAATCCGGACAAGGAAAGATGTTATCTTTGGAAGCTGTCGAGTCGTGTCGCCTTCAAACAGAGCACTGTATATCACATCCATTGGTTGGGTTATAGTTTGAATTTAGGAGCTGTACTCATTTATCTGAGTTTATCTCCACCAACTTGTTAAGCTTCCAGTCCCTGTGGAGCCTCTGTCGATTCCTCTTGTGTCGCAGAGATGTCCCAGTTTGTATATCGAGTCTATGCTACCTTTATTCAGTCACCATACACCCTTATGCTCTTGTTCAAAGGAATTTGAAGGCTGCGTCGGCCATTCCTCAGTTCTCTTGACTTTGCATGTCGGCCATTCCCGGTACAGTTCCTGGTTCGTGCACCTTATGATCGAGTCCTTCCACATTATACAGCTTTGCTGAGTACCTCATGTTGGATGATGGGGGATGCCTAAATTCCCTCCTTCCAGCAGATTTCATCCCATCGAATTCAGATCATTTATTCTGGGATTGGAATCTAGAGTCATTTTGAGTGCCTTGAGACTCGCAGTCATCAGTGGCAGGTTCTCTCGCCATCGACAGTCTTTGGGAATACATCAATGTCCCCTGATCGATGGATCCTCTCAAGTGTTCAACCTCAACACATTTATTCATACTTGTTAGTTTGCACTCTATTACCTTGATTCCCATTTTCATTATCGGTGGGTGATCTCACGTCTGTTAACGGTATACATTAATGACTGGTAATCAGACAATGAACTACTATGTTCAACCACGACACCTCTATTCGCATAGTAGGACATGTACTCGTAGTGGTTTTTGTAGAAGACTTTCCAGATTGGTGGCATCTTTTATATGCTACCTCCTTGATCATGCCAGTGTTCATGAGATTTCAGCTCTCATGACTTAATTCCAGTATATGTCAGATATTTCCAGCCACTATGGAGATTTTGATCTGTTATATATCTTTAGCCATTATGGAGATCATGGTCCTTTGTATATATTCATCATGGAGATTCTGATCTATGTATATTGTACGTGGTGATGACCACTTATGTGATATCTTGTATCATGCCTATTCATGGCCATTGTACTCTTATGTATCCAGGACTACTATATGTATTTGTAGTTATGTGCAGAGTTGTATTATTGTACTATGCAGATTGGGTGGATGGTCTTCCATTTGGTATCCTTCATCACTCCACTTCTGGTATGGACTTATAATGTATTTCGACCATCGTATGACCCCTCTGACCTCACACATTAGGGGGCATCTGTTATAGCTGATTTCACCACTCCAGGTGAATCACACTTTGTATGGCCTTCCGTTGTCCCACTATAGACTCCTTAGACCCCATGGACCATTTTTTGTCCTTTGATGTTTCCTTGACCATCCCTAAAAACATGTGAAAAATGATATACGCGACTTTTAAACCTATAAGCACGTATATACGCGGGTTTGACCACTAAAACCGTGTACATCGGGATGTGTACAAAATCCAAATCCTTTTGGAGTTTTCCTTGACATGGATCCGACTCACTTGACTCTTAGCATTCCCTATTCCTTCAGATCGCTTGGATTTGACCTTTCATTACCCCTTTGAAAAGATATATAAGGAACCCCTTGGTACATTGAAGGCATAAGAGAGAATTGAGAGAAAAGAAACTATAGTCCATTGTTGCCAGAACTTATGCTTGAGTCTGCATCCCTTTGTCCCTTGGAGCACTTTTGTGTTCTTCCCAAGCTTGCCTTTTGCTTGTGAGCTTGCTATCTAGAGATGGAGAATTGAAGTGGTGGAGGCCCAAGTGGGGGATTTAGTTTCTCTGGTTCGCAGACATGCCGACAGAGGTTGTATCTTGTAATCTCTGATTTATATTAATAGAAATATATTTTCCTATTCAATAATGTGTGTTTGAATGAATATTTTATCCATTGGATTATGTCAAATGCTTATACATTATTGATTATATATGCTAGAATAGATCTAACACCATGATATATAGAATGCTTGTATTGTTTACTTGTTGTTGAAGAAGTAATCTATCAATTCAAGCTGAAGTTGGAAAGCTCAACGAGGACCTACTTGAATCGTCTGGAATAAGGTACGAGGTCTGATCCTTTAGTGTTAGACATTTAATTTCTATTGCATATTGGAAAGGATTGATTTCTGGAGTCAAGCTGTCTGTTGTGGTACCCCAAGCCATGGGAATTTCTCTCTGTAACATCAGGTTAGTCTCTTCTTCCAGATCTCAATCCATTGGCATCTATCTTCTTTAATTTTTACCTTAAAACCCTAAATAATAAAAAACCAAAAATATTAAAAAATCAGACCGCTTAATCTCAGGGAAAACCATTTCTGGGTTTCATAGATCGGGTCTTTCCCTAAAGGAATCATCTTCAAAGTTGAGCTAGAAGTGGTTGGATTTCCCTAGATCTGAAAAAATGACTTCATAGCCCTAGCGCTACCCCCTGTGCTGCCAGTTCCTCCCCTGGACAGATAGTGACTCCATTGCACTAGATCTGACAGGCACTGATCTCCAACCCTAGTGCTATCCCCTCTTTGGCCTATTTTTCCTGTTTTTTGACTTTTCCCTGGTGACTCGGGTACTTTGACATTGTCATATCTTCTTTCGAGTCTATCCATCAGTACTAGATAGCCCCAATCATGTCCTTTCCCTCCCTGCATTGGTCACTTTTCCCAAGGAAGTTGATATCTTCACTTGTTGCTAGTACCTTAACCCTAGATCTAGTATTTACCTCAAAGGTCACCTGTGTCCCAACTTGGATGGAACCTAATACTTCCTAAGCCCTAATCCAAAGTCTTGGTTCACCTAGGGATGTTATCCATATATATAGGGTTTCCACTTACCTTACAACTTACGTACCTCAAGTCCATTTGATCTGATCTGGTGTCTAGGTCCGATCTCTCCTATCGGGAGTAGATCTAGATCTCCCCCATTGTTGTCTTGGGCTAAGATAACATAAAGTGAAGATTTCCTTGATTGACGTGACAACCATCCAGTTGGGAGTCGAGGCAATCTTGGTTCCAACACCTTAGTTGCTTGTCCCTCTACCATCCATCCTGGATCCACCTCACATAGGAAACTACAAGGTTGGTGATAGCACATCCATACCATGAAGGTTAGGACCACTCCTGAGCGAGTGTTATTCTATGGTATCCATAACTAAATGTGGGTACTCTCCATGCGAGAATAACATTTTCAAGGCCATCCTTAGCTAATAAGGACCACTCTCATGCACAAAGTGTTATACCTGCCATCCTCAAGAGAGGATACTATCCTCCACAAGTGAATGTCATCCCTTGTCAACATCTGTCATCCATCATCAATGTCAATCTCATTATCACTCCCCCTTTCTTGGGAGGATCCATATTATCAACATGATCCCCCTTTGTCCGAGGAGGGTTCATGTCTTCGACCTATTCTTCCTTCCCGAGGAGAGTCCATAGCTTCGCCTTGTTCCTTATTTTTGAAGAAGGTCCATATTTTCATCATTTGTAGTTCCATCAGTGTTCCTCCTTGCGAAAAAAGTCTTTTCGAACTAAACCAAGCTTGTCACAGAAAGATTCAAACTTCACCCGAGATTGAGGCTTGGTCAGTACATCAGCAACTTGCTCATCGGTACTCACATATTGGAGCTTTATAGCTCCCTTTTGTACAAGATCCCTTTTATAAAAATATCAGATTTCTATATGCTTCGATTTGTCAGGAACACCAGATTCTCTATCATTTGTATACAACTCTGGTTGTTACAAATCGTTACTATGGTATCCAACTCCATGTCAAAAAACCTTGACATTAGCTTTTGAAGCCATATCGCTTCACAACAAGCGGAGCAAGCTGCAATGTACTCTGCTTCAACTGAGAGCAACACTAAACTATTTCTTACTAAACCATGAGATCATGGTAGATCCTAGACAATAACATCCACCTACGGTGTGTTGTCCTCCAATTGCACACCAGCAGCATAAATCAATTGAAAGTTGTCCCTCACTTGAGAAAGTGGGAGAGTTGTGACCTTGGGGGTAAGCACAGAGCTAGGTACTGTCACCTACTCCTAGCTCCTCCATTTAGGCTAACTCTTAAGGAAGCCAAGGGGGGTAGTCCCTAACAAAGAGTTTTCTATGGCTCAATGTTTAAGTTAAGTTTTAGATGTTTTGGATGCAGATGGGTGTTGTTTAGGATTTATTATGATTAAATATGTTTATTTATTATGAATTCTAACCACAAGAAAAACCAATCCACGTTGCTATCACAATAATTAAAAGATAGACAATAATTTGAGAACTCACGAAATGATAAAGCATTCACAGATATAAGTTATAATCAAAACATCCAATGGACAAATGGCCCAAATTATCAATAGTGCATAAAAGATAGAACTAGTGACTATGGAGTCAACTTATCAGATATGCTTCAAGTGTAAATATGATGTGAATCCAAAAATTATGCCCAGTGAATGTTAGGATTTGTAAGTGCTCTTGGTAGGTTTTAAAATTTTTTTATTGGTGATCTTTGCTTACGGTAGCTAGATGTCCTAACTGGAAATACCTTCAATGGCTCCATTCGAAGGCATGAAGGACCTGTATGGGATCACAAATAAGTGTTCAATAACTTAACTACATGTGCCTAGATTGGGTAGACCGGTGCCCACACTTGGAATTTTCCTACATCCCTCGGTATTTAAATGAAACAATGCTGGTGCGTTGGTTATGGGGAAAAATTTTTAATTAAGTTACTCTTGTAGGGTTTAAATATCCAGTGCCGTTTCTAGGTATTCCGATCTGGGATCGGTCAGAGCATACTCCGGCAAGGAGGGGAAGGAGTTAATTAATTAAAGGGGTGTGTGTGTTGAATATTTTATTAAGTTAATTAATTAGACTCTTCGACAGAGAGCGCTCTTGAAATCGTCTTATGACGAAGGTTCAAGAGTTTTATCTAATCTATATGAGACTAATGCAAGGATGATGCAATGCTAGAGATGCTCTTCGATAAAGAGTGCTCTTGAGTTGTGTTTCTGCAAGTTCAAGAGTTTTAACTAGGAATTAATTGATTAAACAAGCACAAGATAAAAGTGGTTGATTAAACTCCCCGATAGAGAGCACTCTTGATCCACCTTATGGTGAGATTCAAGAGATTTAAGCAATTAATTCACTTAGAAAGATAAACAATTGGAACTTGAGGTAATCAACTCATTCAATGCATTAGGTGTGATAGATAATCAATTAAAATTCTAAGAAAAAGAAATAATTATAATGAGACAAAAAATGTCTAACCTAATAATGTAAAAAATGGACACAACACAATCCTCCCCAAATGGGGGAGGATGAGAGTGGGGACTTAAAAACCCCACTCAAACAAAATATCTTTATTAAAATTTATACAATGTGCCTTAAGGATTTTAATCCTTGAAAGGACTTTTTAAATGAAAGCAAAACAACTCTACTAATATTATAACTTGTAAAAAATCAGAGTGCCTTTACTTTTACTTGAAGATCTTTCTGAAACCTGTGACAAGGGAAGAGAGAAGAAGTTTGAAAGAGAGCCAAAAGAGCAAAGGAAAAGAGGGCTGAAACAAAATAATATGAGGGAGAGAAGGAAAGAAAACCAAGAGAAGGTCAAAACCAAATAAAGGAAAGAATAGGGCAGCCAACTAAGAAGCTAAAGGATGGTAAAAATCGAAGAAAATGGGGTAGAGAAAGAGAAAACAAATGGCTGTCATAAAAAATACAAAACAGGACAATGAACAAAAAGTGGCCAAAAAGGCCAATAACAAGGTTGAAGAAGGCCCAAAAACTAGGGAAAAAAGAGGCAAAAAAGGAAGGAAGACTAGGGCACACTAAAGCTGTCCAAAAAGAAGAAAAGGGAAGGTAAAAGAAAGTAATAACAGGGCAGCGATGAAGAAGAGGTAAAAAGGGAAACGAAAAGTAACTTGTAGAAAGGTGTTTAAGGAGAGGAACAAAAGAAGGTTTTTTGCGGCTTAATTCTTTAAATTTTTACCAACTTTCCCACTTAACCTGTCATGAAAAGTGAGAAACCAGCAAGCTTCTTTCCTGCAAAATGATGGATTAGACAATACCATACACTAAGAAATTACAATTTAATACTTGTGCAAAAGATGAGACTTTGATGCTACTTCAAGTACTAAAGAAAACTAGATCTAAACCTTCATGAGATAAGCTTTTACAAAAGGGAATTATTAGATCTACACAACAAGAGATATAAAGATGAGATTTAATGCTTAGATCTACTTGTTATAAAACAGATAATCAAAGTAACCGGAAAGTAGAATTTTGTTTTTTAGGACTGAATATAAGAGATGGAACCACTTGGATATTCAAATCTATGAAACCACCCTGGATCTCAATCAGTATGCAGTTGCCAAAAACCTGTGTTTGACTCCAAGAAAAGGAGATGCAACTTAGCTCAACCTTTTACTCGGTGCAATGGAGTGATCTGCAATCAAAAGACTTGTATGGTTACCAAAAAAGGGGATTAGAACATGTACTATTTACTACTTAGAATCAAGAAAAGCATGAGATATAACTGAATGAGACAATGATCTTATAGATTTTGGAAAGTAAATAACTAAATAGATAACTTGAAACTACAAATATCTACTCTTATATGCTTATATAAGCCCTCTAAAGCATTTATAATTATCCATAGATTAGCAAACAAAAGCAGGATTGAAATTGCATCACCTCATTAATCAAATCATATGAATCTGAAATCCACACCACATGAGCCTCCAAAGGCTTTATTTATTCAAAATGGTTGCATAAGAGCAACAAGTATTAAAATAATTCACCAGAGCTTCTTTGCATCAATCATCCACCCGAATAGAGCTAAAGGAGCCTCTATTTATACAATGAGAGAGTGCTAAAACCCTAAAACCAAACCTCATAACCTAACCAGACTGGACACCAACGGAGAAGCCAAACCTAAATTGAAGAGTTGGGAGTGAGGGGAGGCCTCCACCTAGGCAAGGTGTTCCCACTCCAACCCTAAGCATTGAAACCAATCCTAGCCTAAGCCCACACATGTGATGATGCCCTCATGAGGAGAGAGGGGCGTGAATAGGTAAAGGAGGCGTCTGGATGTAGGTAAGCCCATCTTTTAGGTTTGGATGGATCCTGCGCTAGGTTTGGGAATCCCACTGATGGTGCAAGCTTCAGTCTTCACCTCGATCAAATCACCGGACCAATGAGTGCTCTCCATCTCATTCTTTAGCTGAATATGACAAAGCGGCTAACTAATAATAAATTAATTGCTCACTTAATGCTGACTGAAGTTGAGTTATGACAACTCCAAACATCATAAGTGCTCGATGAGATGTCATTTATTCTTTTATTTCGCCGAATTTGGATTAATTTGGAGAGTTTTAATTTTTTCCAAAATAATCAATTTTTAATAAAAATTCTTTTTTTTTCCTCAAAACTGACTTTTTTGAGAAAAAAAGAATTATGTGTCCAATCGATGATCCGAAAGTTGGCTCTGACAGGTTGGACGGTCCAGAATGATTTTTGGCTTAAGGTTAGAGCCTTCAATCACTGAATTTAGAGTCCAGATGACCGATTTATTACAAATGGGTTTTTTCCATTCAATTTATGGAAAAATTAACCCAAAAACTTAGGAAAATAATTGAAAATTTAAAAATTTAAAAACATATTTTTTCCCCGTTCGAAAAAAAAATTTCAATTTTTTTATATGTCTAGATGACTTAGGACATGACCATGATCTACCTAAATAATTCCTAGTAGGTTTATAACACTCAGCTGGGCTCTAATAACCCCCCAAGGCCTAGAATTTAACATCGGGCATTCCAGCTTTGGAGGAAGCGGGAGAAAACCTCGTTAATTATACTCGGCTGAAGGCAAAGCATAATTGTCAAGGGCAAAAAACTCCCTGAAATAAATTATTTGAGATTCTACTTCTCAGTAGATTGAACCACTCAAAAATACTCTATTAGCACATTTTATTACAAACCCCACAGGGCCATGGTCAAAATTATTCAAATCAAAAACTGGCTAGCCAATATTGGCTAGACATGAAGACGGATCAACTGATACACTGGAATCAAACTTTGAACAAGTTTGTCAACCGGCGGCTCCTCAGGTAACCCGACTATGGTACAAAAAGGTTGGTAACACGGTGCTCTTCCTCTCTGCGGCATTTCCTTCCCAATATGAATTCATGATCTCTCCCATAGTAGAGTACCAAATCTATTGTACTTTTAAGGTACCTCCTCACATGCTTTACATCTATCAAGTGAACCCGTCTAGGTTTAACTAGATATTGACTTAATGTTTTCACAGCAAAGCATATATCTGGCCTTGTGTTCGTTAGATACATCAATGACCCAATAATTTGTTTGTACTGAGTCAAATCCACTAACTCTGATGTCTCATTAGACAAGAGATTCAAATTGGTGTCCATGGGTGTGGCCATGGTTTTACAATCCAACATATCAAATCTTTTCAAGATTTCCACTACATACTTTCCCTAATTCAGAAAGATTCCTTCTGGGCTCTGCCACACTTCCATCCCTCGAAAATAATGCATCAATCCAAGATCTTTCATTTCGTATTCTTTAGCTAGCTTCTTCTTGCAATCCTTGATCTGTTTCTCATTTCCAGTCAGAAATAGATAATCCACATACAACAACAGTATGGTTGGTTCATCATCCATAATCTTCATATAAAGGTTAGTATCAACTTTACTCTTGATAAAGCCCATGCTTGTCAACAAACTATCTATTCTACCATATCAAGCTCTAGGAGCTTGCTTTAGTCCATACAGAGCCTTTTTCAACTTGCATACATGAGTCGCTTTGTCTTCGACTTCAAATCCTTGTGGTTATTCGATGTAAACCTATTCCTCAATCACACCATTAAGGAAGGATGTATTTACATCCATTTGGTGTAAGTCCCACTTCATCATGGAAGCAAGAGCCATGATAGTTCTAATGGAAGTGTACCTTGCTACTAGAGAAAATGTCTCTTCATAATCGATCCCCTCTTTCTAAGAGAATCCTCTGGCCACAAATCTTGTTTTGCACTTTTCAATACTTTCATCAGCAACATGTTTTATCTTGTGGATCCATTTTGAAGATACCACACTCTTATTTTCTAGTTTGGGAACTATATCCCAAACATCATTCTTCATGATTGACTGGTGTTCTTCCATCATTGCTTCAACGCATTCTTTCTTCTGAGTGGCTTCCTCATAACTGGAGGGTTCTTGATCTACAAGATCACACATCAAAGCTACATAATTGGAATATGGCTTTGATCTTTTGTTGGTTCTTGTGGAGCCTTCTAGAGCTCCATATCTCTCTGCTTCTTGTATGATTTCTCGTACCCAAGCAGGTTTTCTCTTTCAAGAGATATCCATAGTAGGAGGTTCTTTAGGTTCTAGCATGTCATGATTTTCTGATAATACTATTTCAGGAGAGGTTTCACCTTCTATCCTTCTGGAAGGTACATATTCTTCATGTACTTCTTTAAGCTGACACCTTCTAGATTTCTTAAGAGTTGTCTCTTCATCAAATGTTACATCCCTACTAATATCGATATGATGGAATCCTAAAATGTATATCTTGAAGGCTTTGGAGACTTCACAATATCCTACAAATATTCCCTTATTCTCAGAAGAATCCAACTTGGTTCTCTTCTCTTTCGGAATTTGTACATATACTGGACAACCAAATATCTTGAGATGGCTCACTTCAGGTTTCTTTCCTGTATACATCTCTTCAAGAGTCTTGAATCCATGAGCACTGTGAGATAATCTTCTACACATATACAGTTGTTCTTGTTGCTTCAGCCCATAGGTGCATGGGGAGGTCTTGGTCATGAATCATGGTCTTTACTGCTTCCATAATAGTCCTATTATTTCTTTTCACAACACCATTATTTTGGGGATTATAGGGAGTGGTTAGTTCCCTCTTGATTCTTGCCTCTTAACATAATGCTTCAAATTCTTTTGAAGTGTATTCTCCAGCATTATCTATTCTCAGTGTCTTGATTCTCTTTTCTGAAATGTTCTCTATCAAGGCTTTGAATTCCTTGAATTTCCTGAACACTTCACTCTTGTTCTTCAAGAAGTATATCCAAGCCTTTCTTGAATAATCATCAATAAATGTGACAGAATATTCATATCCACTTAAGGATATATAGGGCATAGGACCACACACATCATGATGAATTAGTTCTAATGTACCTTTGATCTTTGTTTCACTTTTTGGAAAGGGATTCTTAATGTTATTTCCACTTGCACATCCTTTGCAAGTACCCTCATGATCAATCTTCAGATCTGGTAACCCTATTACCACCTTGCTCACATAAGTTAATGCTTTGTAGTTGATGTGAGCAAGCCTTCTATGCCACAGTTCACTTGAGTTGGTAGTGTCATGTACAAGGGTTGTCTTTGGATTTCCTTTGAGTTTATACAGTCCTTCTTCTTCTCCAATGACCACATCATCTTCAAGTTTCTTTCTTTTGGACCACATTAGTACTTGGCCATCTATAAAAGTAACTCTATATCCTTTCTTATCTAGAGCTGAGATGGAAAGTAAGTTCTTTTTCAAGCCTGGTACATACAATACTTCCTTCATCTTCTGGAAGTCCCATTAGAGAAAATTTGGGGTCTAAAATAAGCCTTATAAGAAAATGCGCCAACAATAAATTTTGTGAGTTGGAATTCAAGAACCAATAGAATTTCAATAAATGAGTCAACCATAATGGTTGAATTGACATATTTGCCATAAAAGAAAACTACTTTTTTTGTTCGTATTTTCAACATATCTCCTTGTGTTTTCACTCAAATTTCAAGTGGGAGAGCTCGTTGGATGCGGAATTATATTCCACATCTAACGAGTACCCACACTGCATAATTTTGACAAACCCCGCTACCCCAAAAATAAGAAATACCTGAAAAAACATGATGATGATGTCATCATCACCTTTTTTCATGTATTTCTTATTTTTGGGGGTAGCGGGGTCCGTCAAAAGTATGCAGTGTGGGTACACATCATCATCACATTTTTTCAAGTATTTCTTATTTTTGGGGTATCGAGGTCCATCAAAAGTATGTAGTGTGGGTACTCGTTGGATGCGGAATTTAACTCTGCATCCAATGAGCTCTCCCGCTCAGAATTTGAAAAAAAACACAGGGAGATATGTCGAAAATACGAACAAAAAAAGTAGTTTTTTTCATTCTTCCTCCAAAATTAATAACTATTATTTTATTATTTTAACTATTATTTTATTATTTTCCTTAGGAGGCCCATTTTAGACCTCAAATTTCCTCTAATGCAGAGTTAAGCTTGTAGCTTGATTCACCAATAAATTTGATGGGATATTGATAGTCATCTCCCAATGATACTTTCTAGGGAGAGTTCTTCTCTTCAAGTCTTGACAAAGTTTGCTTCTTCCCTGTCATATGTTTCAAGGAATCACTATCAATAAGCCATGTGTCTTCTATAGGTGTTACAAACCTAGAGAGTGCAGAGAATAGTACATATTCATCTACATCTTCTTCTTTTTTTAATCTCTTTTGAGGTCTTTCTTCTTCATCCTCATCTTCAGCTAGATGAGCATGATGTCTCTTGTTCTTCTTCTTCTTCTTTGGTGATGGACACTCCCTGGCTAGGTGTCCTATCCTATGACAGGTGTAGCATTGGTACTTTGAGTAATCCTTCTTCTTCTTCTGAAACTTCTTCTTGGAAGGTTTTTTATTACTCTTCTTGAAGTTTGATTGCTTCCTTTCTTTAGTATGGGTGGCTAGAGCCTGGACATTTTATCTAAGTAGAGCTTCTCTGTTGGCTACTCTAGCTTCATGTTGAATGCAGTCTTCCCATACTATGTCAAAATTCATACTCTCTTTTCTGGCACACAGAGTTTGTATGAATGAATCCCAAGGTCTAGTGAGACTATTGAGAGCAGTCATAACTAGTTCATCATCATCAAGGGTGTCTCCAATAGCACTTAGTTGTTCTCTAAACTGGGAGAACCTTGTGAAGTAATATTGAATTAATTCTTCTTTGCTCATCTTGGTGCCCTTTAGTTGAGCTCTGAGGTTCATCTTTCTGTTGATGTTCCTCCCTTCATACATTTTGGAAAGAACATCATACATCTGCTTCGGTGTATTCTTTAATGACACTTGTGGGATCAAGTGATCCTTAATATATTTAGCAATGATCCTCATTGCCTTGACTAGCTCTTGTTCATGCTTCTCCTTAGCTTCAGATTTTGTTGGTTCTGTAACTTCATTCTTGATGTACTTCTCAAGACCATTCTCTCTAAGAATGAGACCAATCTTGTACTTCCATGCTAGGAAGTTTTCTTAGCATTCCAATTTGTTCTCAAGCTTAGTTCTTGGGGCCATCCTATCCAGTAGGTCACTAAAAATTGAAAATTATTAAAATAAAAAACTAACCTTACCAGTAGATGCGCTTGAGGGAGGCGAGTTGGTTGATCCAACTGCTTTCTGGAGATCCCAAATCTCCAGTCTTCAAATCCTACTTGCATGGTTGGAGCACTACAGAAGTTTTGGTTCACTGCCAAACTAGGGTTTGGATTTCCTGAAGATTTAACCACCCAAAAATCTCAATCCTGGGCTCAATAGATGCACTCCAGGGCGGGGCAACTTTCTATGCAAGTAGATCTTCCAAATTCCAAAATTTGCAGAAACCCTAATTTCTTCCAGAGAGGAGGGAGAGGGAATTTCACCTTGTGAAAGTTGTCCTCATCAGGTTAGCTCTGATACCATGTTAAGATTTCATATGCTAGACTAGATTCATTAGTGTTCAATTAAAAAATCATAGCAGCAACATATCCATAATCACTGATAGAAACAAAATCACAAGATAGACACAATATTATCCTAGGAAACCCTCAAGCGGATGAAAACCCAACAAAAATTCCTTTGTATAAGATGTATATGATATAACCCCAAAAATAGTTATCCTCCTCCTGTTGTTCTCTCTCTATCTCTCTCTCTCTCTCTCTCTCTCTCTCTTATGTGCTACACAAGTGAGAGTCTACGTGTCCAAATAAGAACCACAGCTCTTCTATTTATACATAATGAGCCAACTGACTTTTACCCTAATCAGGTCGGCCCCACTAAAATATTTGGGATGAATTCACCTAGAAAGACTCAAAACAATATATTATATTATTCATTAGGGTACTATTGACTCGACTTACAAATTACAATGGAGGATTTACCTCATGACTCTATGATGACCAAATACAATAGCAACACCCCACCGGAGGAATAATAACATCTCCCTTGGGTTACATCAGTAAAATACCTTTAGAATATCCTTTGAAGTTACAATATTCAATACCGAACAATCCTCCGATAGTTTTTAGTCAACAGATATTCGGATTATTTTTACCTTGGCTCAGTCAGTGAGGAAATCCCCCCCAAGGGGCTCCCCCTTAACTTGGATATTGATGTATTTCATTGTTATATCATGTATTATGAAGTTGTAAAGGGGCCAAGGGTGAATTAATCCCCTAGTGACCCCCTTCTATGCACTATCATGTCACATCTCATGTTATATTGTGACTTTCACTTAGGATAGGCATCCTTGAGCAAAGTGTGCCCCCTATTTGACTTAGTCACTTGATCCATGTGTTGATCTATGTATTCCTGATCTCAATTATTGATTATGTTATAATATCAATCATTGGATGCAAAAGAAATTTAGGGTTTAAGTCTCTCTCAAACTATTTAAGAGAGGAGACCCCCCCATTGTATTCATGAGCTCTAGCATCGGAATTTGAATAAAGAGATTTTTGTCTGGGATTACTCTTCTGTGTATCTTGTGAATGATTTGATGATATGATGATTGGAATTGATACTCTTATACACTAAGTTTTATTCAGGATCCATCTTGAATTTTTTCCTTTACCCAGTTCATCTGCAGGAAAGGAGTCACGCTAGGAGAGAGAGAGGGCATTTCTGTGGGGGAACTCACCATCATCCTGACTCTTGCATGTCCAAATTAGGGAGTATTTATTTCTTGATGATTTTTTACTTCCTGTATTTTCCTTATTCTGTAGATCTCATTCGTTTTCCTTATCATTTGATTTTCTCTGATTTGGCAAGTTGAAGGAGGCACTAGGGTGATTGGTTGTGGCTCAACTACATCAAGATCTTCTCCGAAAAGGTTCATTTGGACAGGAAAGTGGAATTTTTCATCATTTTTGAGGTCATCTACATGATTCAGGTATGTCTTGCAGGTAATTTCTCCTTCTTTTATTTTATGCTTGCATCACCCATCACTTCCTTAACTGAAAAACCCTCGTTTAGAAGTACGGAAAATCACCAGACCAATTTGCAGCGGGAATTGGAAAATTTGGTGATCTGGGTTTTTCTTGATATACCAAAGGATACCACCTCCCTCAAAAATATCAAGCTTTTAATCCTCTCCCCACCTCCAGGCATTGGTCTCAGTCTGGTAGAAAACGCCCCTGTTTGGCTTGCTGGTCAATTTCTTCTGTTTTTGTTCCGATTTCAGTTGGGTAATTTTATTGTCAAATCCTTGTACCAAAATAAGAGTGTTGAAGACATAATTTCATTAAATTTACCTTGTCCCAGGTATTTCCTATATTTCTGATTAAAGCCAGTCTGGCAAAAAACGCCCTTGTTTGGCTTGCTGGTCAATTTCTTCTGTTTTTGTTCCGGTTTCAGTTGGGAATTTTTATTGTCAAATCCTTGTACCCAAATAGGTGTGTTGAAGCCTTAATTTAATTAAATTGAACTCGTCCTAGATATTTCCTATATTTCTGATTAAAGTCCCCCAGGGTCCCATGTCTGATCATTTTGCCAAACACACGAACCCCATATCTATTTTAACTCCGTAAGCCACTGATCTTATTGATTCGAGTAAAATTTCCATATTCCTTAAACACTTGTGCTCGAATATTCCTTAAAGAGTTGCTTATTACTTAAATCTGTGGTTTCCAACTCTCACCTTACGTATTCACTCTTTGGGCTTGATCTGGTGATTAGCTATAGATCTGTCCTTCCAATAAAAGATTGGGTCTCCCCAATTGTCATTTGAGAATTCAGTGGCATAAAATGATGAAATACCTAATCGACGTGACAACCATCCATCTTTTGGGGATTAGGGTTTTCATAGGTCACAACTTTGGTTTCGTGTCCCCTCTACCATTCTGTATACGATTCATTTATTGGGGCAACTACAAGATCTGTGATAACCTAAGTCACCTGACACAGGGACATGGGACACAAAGGACACAGGGATTCAAGTGTCCGACACGAACACAGTGACCTCGAGAATCAAGACACGTAGGATACGTTATATATATATATATATATATATATATTTATATATTTAAAAAGTTATATATATGAAAATTTAAAAAATATAGACATATAGCTCCAAATTTTTACAAATATTCAATATAAATCAGAATCAAGCCTTCAAATCTTCTTCACCTGCAAAAAAACCACTCTTTGAGCTCTCCCAACATTTGCAAATGACAAAATATAAGTGAAAATTCATTTTAAAGAGGGCCTAGCCATATTTTTTTTGGTTTGAGTGTCTTGTTTTTGGGACACATAGTGACAGTCATAGGACACGAGTGTCTGAACATGGGACACATTGCAGAGAGGTGTTGGACACGCTTTGTCAGCATGTCCGTTTCCAACTCACAGACGCAGGACACGTAGCCCAAAACTAGCGTGTTTGGTTTCTTAGGTGATAACATTTTTTGTCGGGAGGTAGAGGCTTACCTTGGTTCATTTAATGTACCTTTAGTATATGTGAATGCGTTTACCTTTGTTATTTATTCATATCACATCCGATTCTAAATCCAATGGTTTCATTTTCAATCATTTAAATTCTACACAATAACTGTATTATCTGTATCTCTCCTACGACATTTCATTTTCGGTGAACACGACAGTTTGTTCACCTGGCGACTCCATTGAGAAGTGAACCTATCCCTAAATCATAATGAACTCAAATTTATTCCTCCAGTTTTTTAAAGAAATCAAGGAAAATCCAGCCAAATTTAAAAAACAACTTCTATCTCGTCATGACTTCTCTTGAGTCAATGAGGCACCTCATCCTATGCCAAAAAGGTACAGTGAAGGGTTGCCTCATTTCTTTTCAAATTCAATTGTATCAATTTAACGTCACTTGGATTCTTTTTGGTGTTATATTGAATCCCTGGGGGCAGGTCATGAAGATGTCTATATGCAACTCCTATGTGAATCGTTAGGGGGTAATGTCGATTTCTAGTTATATACGTTAGCACCAGGATCCATCGTTGGATACGACATGTTCACTAGGTTATTAAGAGAAGAATGGGGTAAGAATATTGATGAATACATACAGCTCGATAATGATGGTGTTCAAGATAACCATAATGAGATAATTAAAAATTTTCCTTATCAAATCGATTCCTCCTCTCCCGATCCAGCAGTGGATATGCCTTTGAATAATCCTTCGATGCAAGAGAATGATGATGAGGAAATGTCGACCCTTGAGGATTATGACCTTGATATTGATATAGAAGGGGAACTCATTGGAATCTTGTCATCATTACCGCAAGAAGGCACAAACGAAGAGGGAGAGAAAAATCATTACTATCAAGATTCATCTATACTTAATTCTCTCATTTGTGAATCCATTGAAGATCCTCATTGCCTGGTTAACAATTATCTTGATTTAGATTTTGATCATAACTCTGAAGAAGAAGAAAATTTTGAAAACAGTACGACTTTTTATGAGAGGCAATCATGTCATCATTATATGGTTGAAGAGCACACTTGTAAGAATGATAGAGAATCCGAATCTGAACTTCTTGATGTTTTTCCTTATCTAATGAGTGACAATAATGAAAAACTTAAAGAAGAACAATCACATCATGATGATACGGTTGTAAGTGGACTTGATCAAGAACATTACAATGGGGTTCCTTGTCCTAATCATATCGATAGAATCCTTCATCCAATCCTTAATCAATATTTGTTGGGTACTGACCTTGTTTTCCCTTAAAGTGTTGCACCCGCACATAATGTTTTGATTTCAAGATTTTCTGACTTCAATAATTAATAATAAAAAAATTAATTCATGAAAACTTTTGAAAAAATAGTGTTGCACTAGGCCCATATGTCCTTTATATGTCTGCAAGATTTTATCCAAAATTGACATCATTTACCTCATATATTGTTGCACCCGCATAAACATATATGTTGTGATGTGCTTAAAATTTGAAAACCCAATTTAACAGAAACTAATTTTATAATCATTTACACACATTTTTTCTGCATAAATGTTGTATATTATGAAATCTGATTCAATTTCCTATGTTTTGTATTTTTACTTCATCTTCAAATACATTAGGGAAGTACCCCTATTTGTCACCTAATGTCAGAGGTTCCATGTTTTTCCAGTATTATGTGGCATCTAAAATGTCTTTAAAGGTGTCCATGATTGTGCATCATCCCTTGAGCGAGGAGCTATGGAATTGCAATAAGGTGTAACTCACTTTTTGTTAGCATTGAGTATGGGCTCTGAATAAATGCTAGGAGTTACAAAAAAATTTAATTATGTTGAGTGAAAATAACTCTGATAAAACATTGACCTCATCTTACTTATTTTTAAGTTGATTAAATGAAATTTCAAATTTATGTTTCTCACCAAAAACTCAAGAACTACCACGATATACGAGGTAATCCAACATGCAAGGAGGTTTAGATATTCCTAACTTAGTTGACCAACCTTACCTGAACGCCTTAACGAAAGAAGTGACTAAGAATCTAAAAAGAGAACCATG
This sequence comes from Pseudotsuga menziesii, assembly GCA_001517045.1. Taxonomy (NCBI): domain Eukaryota; kingdom Viridiplantae; phylum Streptophyta; class Pinopsida; order Pinales; family Pinaceae; genus Pseudotsuga; species Pseudotsuga menziesii. The sequence continues at coordinate 34,556 of LPNX010304023.1, forward strand.
TGATTCAGGATCATGCTATATGATGCCCAAGGTAAAAAAATGTTAACAATAATATATGTATATATATAGTTTACATATGGTATGAATGGAAGAGTAAGCATATGTAGTAATAGTAGTAACTATAAATAATAATTGAAGGATATATGTATTATTATTTACTAAAATAATTAATTAAATATCTTAGTACCTAAAAAAAACAGGCAAATAGGAACTAGTCAAAGATTTCCTAAGTTAAGATAAATAAATATTAATTTCACATAAATTAAGTAAAAGATAATTTCAAGAAAAAAAATATTCTTAATCTAACTGAAATTTAACTGTCTCTATTCCAAAAGAGTGTCTATAAAGACCCAATCCAAGCAAAGGCTTGGGAATCTCATTCTATGCTATCTAATCATTATTCTCCTAAGAACTTTTTAGAGCATTTTCGAAGAAGGAAAGCAATCTGGTACAGAACTTGATATTCCAGATAGGTGAAGCCTTACCTTTAGGAGTTCTAGACTACTTGCGTGTTGGAACCAGCTCAGAGGGATACACATTGAAACCAGAGACGATTTTGGGTCATGGTTGGGTGGAATGTGGTAGTTCCCAAGTTATTCGGTTGACAAATATGAGGTGAGAATTATTCTTGTTCTTATTAATTATGTGTGCTAAGTGTGCAACGTTCTAGCCATTAGACAAACTACAGATTACAGGTATGAGGGTTTTTACCTTCTCTTTAGTTCTTACAGTTTTTATTAAGGTAGGGTTATAATCTAGAATGAAAATATGTATATTGTATGTTTGTTTCAGCTGGATTCTTCTTTTGTTTATAGAGCCTTATAAGCCTTATTTTATTTACATATAAACCCTAGAAGTAGTTGTTATGCTACATGAGAATTTATTTGCTTAAACATGATTACCTAGCTACGAAAAATATAGTTTAGATTCCTTAGTATTGTTTAGTTTTTCATATATGCTTTTGTTAGATTTAAAAACCCTAGTCATTAAAATAAACTAGCTATTGAAACTCAGTTTAAAAATTTAAAATATAAACCAGAGAATTCATTAAAACAAACCATTTACTAAGTTATAAACCTACAGACTAGAGATCATATCTTTGAGTTCTAGAACTTAAAACTATATTCAAAACATTCTAACATAAAGAAAAAAATTACCAAATAAAAAAATAATTTAAACCATAGTTCAAATCTTTTACTCGATTAAAATCCAGACTCTAAACATATATTTCCAACACTGGCAGCTTTCATATTTCCAGCATGTAAGCTTTCATTTTCCATATTAAAATCAAACATAAACAATATATCGTAAACTCTATTCAAATCCTTCAATTTAAACATTAAATCTATGCTAAAGATAAACATAAACGCTGATCAGTTTTACAAAGTCCAACCATGGAAACCTACGAAGGTTTGGTTGTAGGCAAATTTATTACAAATGTATCAAACTACTAAAAACAATAAACGGAGGACCAAATGCACCTTTATATAAACCAAAACAGAGAACCAAAGGAACCATTATATAAATGAAATTATTAAGGACATTGTCATTCTGTTTATCAACTAATAATTAAACTAAGTGCACCAGGATCGAATCCTATGGAACGCCCAACCCAAACCACAACATATTTCATCAAAGCATCCTAGGATCGAATCCTATAGGCACACATCTAAAACAAAACATAAATTCCACAACATGTACAGTAAATTTTCTCTTTTCAGGCTTCCCAAAAGAACTATATTTAAATCGACAACTTAGACTAAACAGAGCTACGCTTTTATAACCAATTTATATAGCCACATTTTAATAAACATAAAAACCTTGTTTATAGGCTACGTATTAACCTCATGGTTGAGCCAAGCTTCCAAGCTCACTGTTGTAAGGTGAAACCCAGCCATGATATCTTATGAAATCCTACACCAAGGAATTCACCATGATAAACATACAATGCATAAACCATATAAATAAACAGTCATAATATCCACAGTGCCATTGCAAGCAATGGCACTATAATCCAAACATACGCATCAATCAAAGTTTAAAACACATATTTTCCCATTAAAACGATAAACCCATACTTTACAAAACATTGCAACATGACGAAATATTCAAAGAGCCAAAGTCTTACAACAAATCCTTATATAGTCACATCCCTTGGATGCCCAAACTATAAAACAACCCAACCGCTAAAACTAATGCATTTTCCCCACCCAGAGTTCAATCCTTTGTCAAAACAAACACGCAAAGGAATGGGCCTTTTCATTTTTGTAGGGATTACCTGCTAAAAGGTTGCGCAATCCACCTAAGGATCCACCATCGAAGCCACCTTATAGCCACACTCCATACCTACACAAACCCACATAGACTCCATGAGAAGCATGCAAGATACAAAACTAAATCAAATCTAAAACAGGTTAATGTGCAAACCATCGTTAGGATTAGCTTGCAAGAGCGGGAAGATTGTTGCAATGCGCAACATAGCTCCCAAAATCTTGAGACCACCTAGACAACCTATAGAGATACCAAATAATTCATTTTCCAGCCCTAAACCATGCTTGAGGTTTCTTTCCCATGCTTCCCCAGAAGCATTTAAGGCACCACCATTTCCTCCACTACCCACGAAATAAAAACCCATAGATCTATAGTCAATCTCATGTCGATTTTCCATAGTCCACCAACCCAGTGTTAAAACCATAGAAAAAACATCAAATGAAATGTTAAACCAAAGTTGTATGGCATATAAAATATGCCATAAACCAATAATGTTTACCCTATAGTTTCCTAAAGAACTACTTACAAGATTTTCCATGGTGTATGGATCATACCATAAACCCTATGCCTCATACCATAAATGTTTACAAGTTATACTATATATACCAAAGTGGATAAAGGTTTTAAACCTTAAAAACAATAATTACTACCATAAAGTTATAACCATACAATTAATCGATCTTGCATAATTGTAGGACTTAGGCACAGTTAGTCCTCTTTTCACCATCTTTGAACATGATAGTGTAGAATAGGTGTAGTGATGTAGGATGTTTTTACTTTCCACGGTAATAGATAGAGTTCACTGCCGGAGTAACCTGCACAAGAGTAGGAGCCTGCATTAGTTCACAAAGAACTAAGTAAGCCCCTCAAATAAGTAGGAAACCTTACCTTTCCAAGTGGACCCTAAAGGGATAAAACCCTGCAACTCCACCCCTTGACATTCAAAGGCGATTGATCCTTTTTAATAAACAAAACTATAATGAAAAATAAGATATATAAATAGGAAGTAAAATGTAACTGAACCAACATCAACAAATGCCCAATATTAGTGGAGACAAGTAGAGTAATCATATAAACAAATCCAAGTAATATAACCACATCACATAAACATATCATTATTAAATAGGAAAACACATAAAAGGGAAAAAAACTTACGACACTTAGATTTAGTCATGACGAAAGTGACATTTCGTAGAAGTTAAAACAATGTCATTGAAAGGTAGCATTTAACTATCCTATAATTTTTTTTTCTTCGAATTTTAGGGACATTACAAGTGATATCAAAGCCCAGATTCAAACACTAAGAGACCTAATGGGTGTACCAAACATTCGTTGCAGAAAATAAATTATATTTGAAATTTTTTTAACTAATAGGAAATTATTTGTTATTAAAAAATTTACCTTGCAGGATTCAAAGAATAGTTCAGATCATGAACATGGAAGAAGACAATAGTCGGCAAGGAAAACTGAATAACCCCACATGGGAGGAAGAACTGGTGGTTGAATTAAATTCTGATATATTGAAACTTGCATACTTACAGAGTTTTAAATATGATAATATGAATGAAAGGAAGGAGCAACAAGAAATTAATGAAGCTTTACTGCGGAACATGACGGGAGGAAGCCTGCAGGGACAACCTACTCATTCAACCAACAAATTCAAGAAATATTTTTGTCTTAAATAGGACAACAACTTAAAAGAAGAAGGAAAAGAAGAACACACACTTGAACCTATAGAAAGATATTATCATAGTTTTTCCAATGATAATTTCCTTTCTCCTTGTAGAAAGAGACAAAGGAATGATGAAAACCTCCAAGGAGAGTTCAGAAAGATAAGATCCCCAACCTACGAAGGAGAGATGAATACCAGGGAGAAAGCTAAGGAATGGATTTTAGGTATGAGAAAATATTTCCGAGTACATAACTACTATAGTGAGATGAAATCCCATCTAGAAATCTATAATTTAAATGGAAAAGAAACTAGATGGCAGAGAGACCTAAACCATACCAAAAAGGATGCGGTAAAGGAAATCTAATGGAGTAACTTTCGCATAATTTTTCAGGAGAAATACAAGTCTGAAATATTCTTCAACAGGAAGGTGAAATAATTTCACGAGTTAAGGATGGGTTCCATGACCATGGATGCTTTCATTAACATATTTTTGGATCTGTTACATTACGTACCTTACATAAGGGACAAGAAAGTGAAAATACAACATTTTTTAAGATGTAATCCTCCCAATTTTTGAGAGAGAGTTGAATTCGACATGCCTAAAACTCTAGACACCACCCTACACAAAGCTAGTATTTTCTATGAGCATGGAAAAATAAGGAAGGAAAACATCAAAAGAAGTGGAGACAGGTCTAGGACCTTATCAAACAACCACAAACCAGGTTTCAACCCACCTACTTACAGAAAACAGAACAACAGTTTTCCAGCCAATAAGATCTTCAATAGGACTGGTACAAAGCCAAGTATACCAGCGCCAAATGCTAACAGACCGACAACAAATGGGGGAGCCAATGTTTCCCTGATGCAAATAAAATTCTAGAAATCCCAAGGGAACCATTATGCCTGAGACTGTAAGATCAAGACCAATGGAGTCTTGCACAATTTACAAGAAGAACCAACGGTAGAGGACATATATAGCACACCGAGGATTTATTCAGCTTTGGATGGCCAACAGGAGGACAATTAGGATACTATGGTTGAAATAGAAGGTAAGGTTTCAAGCAATTCTATTTCAATTTTGGTTGATCCCGGTGCTTGTCAAAGCTATGTATCACCAAAAATGTTGAAATATGTAAACTAGACAAAGTTAAACATGAGAAACACTAGCTAGTGCAATTAGCCATAGGTACGAAATGAAAGGTTTCTGAAATAGTTAGAGATTGTGAGGTAAAATTGAATGATTTACCTGCTAGGATGAATTTGAACATTTTACCATTAGGATCGTAAGATACACTTATCGGCATGGATTGGCTGGAACAACACCATGTCATGCTCTATTATCTACACAATTCAATCTTGTGCAGAGATAGCCAAGGGAACCAGACAAATATTCAAGGCATACCTAATAAGGTTTCTGTTAGGAAGATATATTCCTTACAAGTAAAGAAGTGCATTAGGAAAGGTTTCAAACTATTTGTAGTGAACATCTAGGATGTAGAATATGAGAGACATAAACACATCGAGGACTATCCAGTTCTTGTAGACCGTTTATGGATGTATTTCCTGAGGAAATACCAGGATTACCAATGAAACGAGACTTAGATTTTTCCATAGAATTGACACTAGGGTCAGTTTCAACTTCAAAATCCCCATATCACATGAGTGCACCAGAGTTGGTGGAGCTTGAGTTGTAGTTACAGGATTTTATTGAGAAGGTTTATATACGACCTAGTGTGTCCCCTTGGGGATCACCTATACTCTTTGTAAAGAAGAAGGACGTGTTGGCAGCAAGAAACAACCTCTTCATTTCTCAATAAGATGAAGAGAGATCAGCTCTTTCTATGATTTACCAATTCGAAATTATAAAAGAGCACCTTCAGAATCTTTGATTCTGAAGGTACTCTCAATCAAAGAAAAGTAAAGTGATATTTTGGAAGTTGGTGAAATCATGCTAATGAACTGGGCAATTAACAACTGTCAATTAGTTTCATAAATTTTCATGTAATTAATTCAATCATTAAGATAAATTTATGTGACTATATATGATTTGAGAAATTCGAAAAGATAGTATTCCAAGGGAAAATCAATAAAACACATCTTGTGTTGGTATAAAAGCTAGATATGGACAAGGCATTACTAATCCTAAGTTCTTAGAACTAAAGGTGACCTTTAAACTTTAAGTTTATATTCCATCTAATGCCTTACTATGATTTTTGTAAATATTATAGTATAGATTTTTGTAAATGTTATAGTTAATGAATAAGTGATTTTCATATAGGATTTTTCACATATTATAGTTTTATCATTTAATTATCCTATCAATTTAATGTTGGATATTCATAGATAGGATTTTTGAAAGATTTAAAACTAAGCCTATGAAATACATGACATAGATATTTCAAGCCATTTCACTAGTTGTCATGCTAACATTAGGATATGTGATTTCATCACTATATCACATAGAGTGCTACCACCTTTCACGCTAAAAATGGAGAATACTATTAAAGTGACAGAGTTTACGAAGGGCCATGTGTCAAAACGATAACGTTTTTCATTCGGATTGATGAGTTAGCACAGAGATGTGGCTTGCACCTCGTGATAAATCGATAGCTGTGAACATATGGAGGCATCGTATTAACAGAATTGAATGTTGATAGTCATGTCATTTTATCACGATGTACAAGTTCATTATTAACCATTGTCTATAATAAATGTTTGAATTTATGATTCGTCAATCACAAGATCTCTGGTACGCCGATTTGGTTGAGTATCACTACTAGTCGTGGCTAAATTATAGATAAAACCTGCATACATCATAATATAATGTTAAGTTGCAGCTCTCATCATTGCTAAGGCTCAGCTAAAATGACCATGACCAGAGATCTCAGGTTTGTCAGATCTAAATCATGTGAAGTTTGGCACATCATGTCATACGTTTGGGTACCTATTCCCTCTCTATTCACCTTTTTGTTCATTTCAGCCTGAAACCAGGAGAGCGTGGAAGAAACTATGGCTCCTCTGAACTGTTATGAAATGTCTGGTGCTGAGCTCATAGAGGCAAACGAGGAGGTAGCTCTACGTTTTGAGAAAATCGGGTGGGGGAAATTCTTTAAGAGTTTTGATGGTCATCATGCAGAGGTGACTAAGCTATTCTCCATGAATTTAAAAGAAGACATTGTGCAGATAGGGGGTTTTGAATTCGTTATTAACGAAGACAAGATAGCAGCAGCGACACAGCTCCCGCAAGTTGGAGAGCGCTGGTTTAAGGGTAGCAAGGTTAATAAGAAGAGGTGTTTATCTCTATTCTTACCGTTGACAGATGATACTAAGCTAAAGATAGGTGTCCCTGTCAGGTTATTAAAGCCCGAATGGAGAGCTTATTATGAAATCTTGGTAAGGTATGTGTCCTGTGACGGACATTTCTCCCATTTACATCTTTACCATTTAAGACTCTTGCTAGCGTTACAGGGTTGTAAGCTCAATTTTCCATTTTAGTTATGGCAAAGCTTGAAGAAAATGTCACAGGTAGTTAGAAGTTTTAGTAACCCTGATAGAAGTCTTTTCCACCACTGGTTAATCAAAATCATAGTGAAACATCAGTTGTCTGTAAATGGCGAGTCATGGGATAGTTTTTTAACCGACTGTCAGTTGGGGCCGACGCAGTACTGGCCGAACCCCTCCCCATGAATTCGTAAGAAACGAAAAGCCATAAAGTATGAGGTTAATAATACTTATGAAACTGTATCAAAGGTAAAGGGGTTCGGGGAAGTCAGTATACCCATAAACTATGGGATTAGTAGAGATGACGATGGGAATACAGTCCCTTGTGGCTCTAAAGCAGTCCTGAGTCAGCATTTATCTGGTAAAGGTCATAGCACCCCTGTAGAAACAAAAGAAATATTAACCAAAATCAAAATTGATAATGTTGTATCTGAATCAAATAAACCTTATGAACACAGTAGGGAGTCTATGCGTAGATTAGATCGTCTTGCCCAGATTTGCTGTGACAAGGGAGGGTTTGATTCGGAAAATTTGTTGTTCTCAAGGAGGGTTACTATGAGTATGAACAGTACCCATACAATTTCAGGTCCCATGGTTAATCAACAGGCTTCTCAACCTATAGTCTTCCATATTGAAGATGAAATCCCGTCATCTATCCCTGATACAATGCATGAAAATAATTCCACTTTCGTAAAGGGTAATGATGTAAAATCAGGCAAGGACGAAGTTACTCAACCAAGTATAGACACAGGTATTGCAGACCCTGAACCATCATCTAGTCAACATATTGACAGCCCTATTTCTCCTCAGGTAACCAATGAAAAAGAAACTCTACAGCATGTACTAGATAAGGCATACCAGGCTAAAATCATGGAGTTAAAAGATAAGCTTAAGCATTGCTTATCCAGTACAGCAGTGTCAGAAGAGGAAAATAAAACCTTTAGAGAAGAGTTGCTGGATTGGATCAGCAGATGGAAAGAAACAAGTGCTAAGAAGAATCAGTATAAAAAAGCAAAGAGGTCAATAATTAGTACGAACCAGCACCTGCTTGAAAAAATTGAAAAACAAAACATAAAGATTATCAGGTTAAAGGCCAAATTGACTGAAGCACGAAGAGTAATCGCTCTTCGAAGTAATACATAATGGTTATTCTCATTTTGCTTTTGCATGGATCGTATTGCTGTCAAACAGGTAATGAAATTTTTTTTTTATGCCTGTAAGATCCCAGATTTTACAGGCATGCATTAAAATCTTAGTTTATTATGTTTGTATTTATTGTAGATAGCTTTAATGAGATAATTCGTTTGTTACATGCAGGTGGATTTGTCATCACTCCTTTCCAGAGTTTCAGGACGTTGTTTATATGTTGGCATGTATATTTAGTTGTTCGTTAAAAGCTGGAGTTTCGACAATGGTCAAGAATTTTCCCAGTACCTGGAAATTTGCAAACACTCAGGCTAGTCGTTTTTCTGTTTATAGTGACAGGTGTTTAATACAAGAGATTCGATTCTCTTTTTAGTTATATGAACCCTATGATGTTGCATGTAACATTAATAGGGAAAACTGAATCATAGTAGTATATAAGTTGGGAATTTTGATGAACAAGGGATGGAGTGTTGGAAGAAAACATACTTGAAGTATAATTTCATTGCTAGTGTTATCTCATTCCTGAAGTTGAATCTTTGGAGGTGAATACAACTGGACATCTACAGACTGATACCATTACTGGTATTTTTGTTTTGGATGTATTATATACTTCTGCATCTTATCATCTATCTTATGATTAACACATTATGCTTTGATATATGTGTGTTTAATTACAATTTGCACTTTATCAGTTCAATATTGCATTTTGAACAAATATATCGTTATGATTCTGTTTATTAGTATTTTTACTATAAACTTAAGATATAATGATATACTCTTCTGTCTGTTAAAAATATCATTTGTATGTTAATAGTGATTTTACAGTAGACATTATCTTTCAGTTCAAGTAGCTATGTTGATAATTAATTATTAATTAATTTCAGAAAGATTAAATAACTGTTTATTGTCAGTTGTTTCTTCGGTTCTATTGTCATATAACAGAGTGACTTATTATTCATGATTTAAATGTTTCTATTTAAATTGTGATGTTTAGTCTTTCTGTTCATCTTTTATTGATTAATAATTAATCTAGTTTCTAGAAATGCTCTCAGCTGAGATGGTACGTATAGAATAGTTTTAATTAGGTTTTATTTTAGTATCTTCCAGATTAACAGCTGTTAAATCAATTTATAGAATTTTAGTGTACTTTTACAAATCTTTATAATCAGAAAACTCTTGAAGAATTGAAGTCTTTCCTTAATAAAGCAGCCACTAGATAGTTTAGATAGTCTAGTTAGTTTTAGGATTTATTTAGGTAGAAAAAACATTAGAATAGGTTAGATTTTGCTGATTTTAATTTTTCCTTAAGAGAAAATCAGCTGGTAGCAGGAACACAACCTGCGAGGTTTTGTTAAATCAAACACACCAAACGCTGCTTTAAGCTGATTGTGTGGACAAAACCTCCTTATTAGCCTAGTTCAGAAAAATAGGCCAAGAAATGGCGCTAGAAGGAGGGCCTGTTAATGATTAATGGTAGGGAAAATTAATGACAAATTTACAACTAGCCAACAACCTCCAGAAACCAGCAGATCGCCATTTATAAATACTGTTAGGAGTATCCTTGAGCGTGATCATATCACATCCCCATTCACTCCTGAATAAAACATTCGAGCCTTGGAAGAATCATGACATATTCTTACCAGAGCTTATGCCAATTAGCTTGGCTTATCCCCGATAGATTATGGTCTTCCAAGGCAACAACGACGTAATCCACAGTTGAACATAATCACTCAAGATTTACAGGAAGCTGATAGTACTCCACGTTATCAAACTAGAATTCACCATAGACAAACTACTCAAACAAACACTACTAGAAGACTTACTGTAGAAGACGGTTTTGATCAGCCACCTTCTCCTCCTGAATCTCCACCTAATAGTCCAAGTCCATCTAATTCAGGAACTTCATCAAGTTCTGAAAGAAGTCCTATGGCAGGAAACATGCCTGGAGGGGGAGGAGGTAATCCTCCACCTAATCCACCCAATCCACAACTCCCTTGGCTAAGGACAGCTGCTATAGCAGTCCTTGGAGTACAACATCCTTTGCCTAAACACTGTGATAAGCTCCTCCCTATGTTTAACCCAGATGACAAAGAACCTGCAGAGGTACATGTTGACAAATTCATGTTAGTTGTTCAAACTTTGAACGTTCAGCATGAAGATGTAGTTTGTCGATTATTTCCTCTCACTTTTGAAGGAAGAGCTTCTACCTGGTACTTTTCATTGGTACAGGGATCAATCACAAACTGGGGGGAATTTAATAAAGCTTTCTTAGATAAATTTTGGGAAGATAAAACACCTTCCCTATTATCCCTAGAGTTGTCTAGGATTAAAATGGAGCCTAAAGAAAGGATCAAATATTTCAATCAAAGTTTTCTGACATTAAAAAATAAAATGCCAATGGCTTCTCAACCTCCGGAACACATAATTATTGAAAATTATACGTCATCCTTACCTAAATATTCCAGAATGTTTGTGAAGAGAGCTGGAAAAACAACATTAATAGAAACTTTTGAGGAATCCATTAAAGTCGAGAAGGATTCTATGTCCTATGAACCAGAGAGAAGTGGGAAATCTGATTCTTTTCCTCGTAGGAAGACAGAAAAACCCAATTCAGATAAAGACAAAGCATTTGATATAGAACAACTATAGAACGCTATTCGAACATTAACCAATGAAGTTGTAGGGTTAAAGAAAAACAATTCTGAAGCTTCTCCTTCTAGGGGATATTTCAGAAATCTTTTTAGGCAGAACCCGAATACAAATAATAAGAATACACCACCTGACGTAGCAACAAATGAAGATATTTTCAATACAATTCGAGTTGTTTTATCCTTGTCTGAAACTCCTTCTAGTCAAGAAATAAATGAAAACGAGGAAGAAGAGGAATCAGAAGAACCTCAACAAGTTAATGGTCATTTATGGGATAGTCTTGTGAAAGAACATGAGATTAAAAGTCTACCTACAATACAACATGCATATAATACGCGTAGTAGAGAATTTGCAAACACTTCTGGTGCTTCAAGTTCTACTACAAATAATGACAACAATAATTCACAACCAAATAAACAAGCTCAATCCGGCAAGCAAACTCAAACAACCAAAGGTACCCAAACTGTTCAAAATGCTCCTAAATTAGATTTACAATATGATATCATTGAAGATTTAAACAAGACTCATGCAAACATCAGTATGTATGATCTTCTTCAAATCTACCCAATGCCTAATAGTCATGTTATAAATCCCGCAATAAGTTCAATTGTTCCTAATGCAAAATAAAATGTTGCTACAAACAGTTCTAATAATGATTCAACAACAACTGAAAAAGGAAAAGCAACGACTGATAAAACTTCTCTGATAGCTAAGAATTCTAAATCAACCACACCTCCATTCTTACTTACCTTTGAAATTTTCAACAAGAATGTTCATAACTGCATGGTAGATTCCAGAGCATCCTCCAATGTGATGCCTTTATCAGTATGCAAGAAATTAAATGGAAAATATGTTCCATCTAATTCACAAATAAATCAATTGGACAGGACAAACGTAAAGGTTGTAGGGGAAATGAAAGATGTCTTAGTTAGGATTGCTTGTAACCCTTCGGTTTATCAAATCATAGATATTGTTGTTGCTGATATTCCAAATGCATATGGGCTGTTCTTAAGTAGGGATTGGTCTCAACAGCTGAACGGTTTCTTTGCCACTGATTGGTCAACATTGTGGTTACCTAAGAACGGAAAGTCAAATCAGATAAAGATAAATAGAGAAAGATATATGAAACATACCGTCACATAATTGCATGATCCTAGTGAACCTGTTTTATTTTCAGATTGTATTATGGGGAATTATATGTATGAATTAGGATTTGGTAATTTTAAAGCTGAAAATTCTTCCTTATCTGAAAATAAACAGCAATCTGAAATTTGTATTGTGAAATTTGTTTCTCCTAACTCGTCACTCAAGGAAATCATTAATGATGTAGATAATCTAAATATTGTAAATATTATATAAAGTAAAGTAGTTGTGCATAGTTCTATATGGACTTTATATTTTGATGGTGCGAAATCTAAAGAAGGAGTAGGAGCTGGTTGCCTACTAGTGGACCCTCAGGGAAATAAAACCTGTATAGCTTGTAGAATGGAGTTTAATTGTACAAACAATACAGTGGAATATGAAGCTTTAATACAAGGTCTAAAAAAAACAATTGATTTGGGCATCAAAGAATTAATTGTATATGGAGACTCTGAGATCATTGTCAGACATGTTCGTAACTCTATTCATTGTTTATCTGAACATTTACAGAGTTATCAACGGGAGGTATGGAACCTTATCTCACATTTTGATGCATTTAACATTAATTCTGTTCCTAGAAGTCAGAATCAAGAAGCAAATTTGTTGGCAAATGTAGCATCAAAGTTAATTCCTTCAGAAAATCTTACACCAGATTTCTTTTCTGTTGAATTGATTTTTAGACCTTCCATACCTGATAATATTTTTAACTGGCGTGTATTTGACAATGATATGTAGGTACTGAATTTTCTGACAAACGAAGATACCTTTAAAGATGCAGCAATTGATGAAGTCACTCATGACGAAAATCTGCGGGATTTTTCGGTAATAAATGGTTTTTGTTCAGTTGAAAAACCTCTTGAATAGGTAAAACCACTCCCAAATTCAGTACTAAGATTAGAAAAGTTTTTTGATCTGCAGGATAAGTTTAGGTCTGTTCCTAATTGTAAAACAAACAGCTCTCGAATGAGATATGAAACCATCAATTTAGGAACAGAACCAAATCCCCAAACTATAAATCTTGGAATAGACTGCAACCCTACAGAAAAAAAACAACTTTTGTAAAATTGTTTAAGGAGTTTAAAGATGTCTTTGCTTGGACATATGAGGACTTGAAAACCTTCAAAACACAAGTCATGCAACACATAATTCCAATTAAACAAGATTCAAAACCTTTTCAACAGAAGTTAAGGAAATATCACCCATCATTAGAACCAATAATAAAAAAGGAACTGAATAAATTGTTAGCTTCCAAGATCATTTTTCCCATCAGACATACTGAATGGGTGGAAAACTTAGTTCCAGTTAGAAAGAAAAATGGGGATATTAGATTATGTGTAGATTTTAGAAATCTGAATAAAGCTTCTAAAAAAGATAACTATCCAGTTCCTCCCATGGAACAAATTCTTCAAAAGGTGTTTCGAGCTGAGATACTATCACTTTTGGATGGTTTCTCAGGGTACAACCAAGTATTGGTTTCCCCAGATGATCAATTGAAAACTGCTTTTAGAACTCCATGGGGAACATATGCCTACCGCAAGATGCCCTTTGGGTTAATCAATGTGGGTGCAACCTTTCAACGGGAAATGGATATTGATTTTAGAAGCCTAATTAACCATTCAGTTGTTGTCTACTTGGATGACGTTACTGTGTATTCTAAACATCGGCCTAATCATCTTAATCATCTTAGAAAAGTATTTGAATGATGTAAAAAATTTGGAATATCCTTAAATCCTAAAAAGACAATATTTGCTATTTCAGAAGGTATCTTATTAGGTTGCGTTGTTTCAAAGCACAGAATCATGATTGATCCTAAAATAACTCAAGCCATTTCAAAGATAACCTATCCTTCTAGCAAGAAGGAAATGCAATCATTTCTTAGCAAAATAAATTTTGTCAGGAGATTCATTCCCAGTTTTTTCGAGATCATACGTCCTTTGCAGAAAATGATTAAGAAAGATGTTGTTTTTAATGTGGGACAAACTAAAAAAGAATCATTTCAGAAAATTTTAGAAGCCATTTCAGAAGCTCCTAGCCTTCTAAGCCTAGATTTTAATAAGGATTTCATATTATATACTTTTTCCTCTGATATTTCATATGCAACCGTTTTAACTCAATTAAATCAGCAGAATAATGAAGTCCCAATCTCCTTCATGAGTTCAAATTTCAAAGGTGCTGAACTTAATTATCATGAAGTTGATAAACAAGCCTTTACCATTTTTAAAGCTGTCAAACATTTTCGTCCATACTTGTTGAAATCTAAAACGAAAATAATCGTCCCTTATTCCTCAGTCAGAAACTTGTTAGTACAGAAAGATTTAGGTGAAAAGAGGGCACCTTGGATGACAGATCTGCAAGAATATGATTTAGAAATTAAACCTTCAACAATATTCAAAGGCCAAGGGCTATGTAAATTAGCTGCTAAAGCTGCTCATTTACCTAATGATAAAGCTGACACTGTTATTGATGAGGCTTTACTTACCAGGGAAATTTATTTTTATCCACCACCTCAAGATTCCTGGTACACAGACTTACGAATACTTTTGGAAACAGGGGCTGCCCCTGATTACTTAGAACCAAAGAAGAAAAGAGCACTAAGATTGAAGGCTGCTCCTTATTTATTAATTGATAATATTCTCTTTCGGAGAAATTCAGACGGAGTATACCTTCGATGTCTAGATAAAGACGAAACATAAGTAATTCTGAAGAATTACATTCTGGACCAGTAGGAGGTCATTTTGGTGGAGAGACTACTGCACACAAAATTCTCAGGACTGGTTATTATTGGCCCACTTTATTTCGAGATGCCTATACTTTTGTTAGAAAGTGCCAAGAATGTCAACTTGCTACAGGAAGGGTTAAAAAACCTGCTTTTCCTTTACAACCCGTTTCAGTTGAAAGACCCTTTTAGCAATGGGGAATTGATATAGTAGGTCCAATAAATCCTCCCTCATCTATGCAACACAAATACATAATAACTGCAACTGACTATTTTACTCGTTGGGCGGAAGCTACACCATTAAAAGTTGTAAATACCAATCAAGTTATATTATTTTTGGAATTCTTTATCATAACAAGATTCGGTATCCCAGATTCCCTTGTCTTTGATAATGCTTCATATTTTTCACCAATTGAGTTAACTCAGTTTACTTTAGAGAAGGGAATAAGAATCAGGTATTTAGCTAACTATCATCCCCATGGGAATGGTCTAGCTGAATCAACAAACAAAAATCTATTGAAAATTCTAAAAAGAACTATTTCAGTTCATCATCGTAATTGGTACACAGAATTGGTCAATGCCCTTTGGGCAGACAAAGTAACTCCTAAGGATGCAATAGGTAACTCACCATTTTTTTTAGTATATGGAACTGAAGCTATTTTACCACCAAATCTATTCTTACCTTCATTATAGTTAGCTCAGTCTGTCCAAGATGAAGAGTGTCCAGCAATGGGAAATAGAATTAATGCACTGCTAAAGCTGGAGGAAGAAAGAGAAAAGTCAAAACGACACTTTTTAAAACATCAACAGATTGTGAAATCATGGTTTGACCAATCCTTCAGTTTTGATCGAGAATTTCAGGTGGGAGACTTAGTTTTAAAATGGGATAAAGTTCACGAAGAAAAGGGAGATCATACTAAGTTTCAGAAACTGTGGTTAGGTCCCTTTGTTATTTCTGAGAAATTAGGTCCAAATACCTTTCGGTTGCAAACACTTGAAGGACAGTCCGAAACATTCCCAATGAATGGGCTGATCCTGAAAAAATATTTCTGTTAATAATTTTCTGACGTAAAATGTATATAATTTGTTTGCTGTTTGTAAATAAATTTTTATTTGTATGTACATAAACTATGATTGATGTCTGTAAATAAATTTATGTTTTTGTATATAAACTGAATTATAGTCCATAGAATTAAGAGTGATGAATAATTCATAAAATTTTCATAAAATTTTCAGCATCATTCTGTTATCTCTGTTAAGTAAAATTTTAGACTGTCAAATTTTGTATATAATCAGTCAGTAATTTTTAACATCTATAAAAATAAATGTATATAAATAAAATCAGTTTGCTCAGAAGCCTAAAACATTATGATACTAGACTGAGATCTTTTAGATTTGTTCAGGATGATCAAATTCTCTTAAAATCTGCAAAAGACCTTTAGTGTTTTTATTTTGTAAGTATTTCACAGATTATTCATCATCTTGTCATTTGTCTTATAAAAGTAGGGATAGTTTATTTAATATCTTCTTCGAAGCTTGTACTTTTGAAAAACTTTTACAAACCTCTGCCATGAGTCTTAGAAAAGTATTTACCATCTGAAAACTATTTAGGATTTGTTCCAATCAATAAAATATTAAAGTGAGAGATGGAAGGTCTCAGTAATGAGCCGGTCCGATCAGAATCACAAATATCACTAGTATGACATTATTAGGAAACTAGTAATGGATTTTGGTTTTATAACCAAAAGATAAGGGGTCTCATCATGAGCCAGCTGATTCATTTTCTGGTGATATTAATGACTGACATTACCATTTGGTCACCATGCTGGGTAATGATCTCCCATTTTATGAAAATTAAAAGATGAAATTGAAATAAAAACATAACTTTTGACCGTAGGATAGGAGGTCTCCTCACGAGCCGGCCTAATCATGATCATCAGTGCTGCCTGGAATAACTTCATTTCTGATCACCAGGGTGATGGCTTTTGATTTAAAAATTAAAAGACAAGAGGTCTCATCACGAGCCGGCTTGCTTATTTCAGACAGCTCTCATGAATGATACTATCACATTGGGATACATACCCAGATAGTAGTCTTCATGCAGAATTATTGTTTTAAAAGAAAAGAAAAGTAAACAAAAAGAAAATTATTATGTTACAGAACAGATTCTGGAAAGTTTTCAGAGAAGTAGATTTCTATACTCTATGCTGATGGTATATGGTTATCCTTACTATGAAGTACTTTGTTTCGACCAAGATATTATAAGTTTCTCCCTAATTAAATTTCTTTTTCAAAAGATGAAATATTTATGAGTTATACTTATGAGTATGAACGAATAATGGTTTATGCAGATAAAGAATTTTTGATTGGTTTTAACAGGTTTTAAGATTTCGTTTTATCATTGTGTGTAAGCAGAGATAACTGGTTCGTCCAGGTTGTCGCCATTTGTTGGCAACTAGCAACAACCTCTTCATTTCTCAATAAGATGAAGAGAGATCAGCTCTTTCTATGATTTACCAATTCGAAATTATAAAAGAGCACCTTCAGAATCTTTGATTCTGAAGGTACTCTCAATCAAAGAAAAGTAAAGTGATATTTTGGAAGTTGGTGAAATCATGCTAGTGAACTGGGCAATTAACAACTGTCAGTTAGTTTCATAAATTTTCATGAAATTAATTCAATCATTAAGATAAATTTATGTGACTATATATGATTTGAGAAATTCGAAAAGATAGTATGCCAAGGGAAAATCAATAAAACACATCTTGTGTTGGTCTAAAAGCTGGATATGGACGAGGCATTACTAATCCTAAGTTCTTAGAACTAAAGGTGACCTTTAAACTTAAATTTTATATTCCATGTCATGCCTTACTATGATTTTTGTAAATATTATAGTATAGATTTTTGTAAATGTTATAGTTAATGAATAAGTGATTTTCATATAGGATTTTTCACATATTTTAGTTTTATCATTTAATTATCCTATCAATTTAATGTTGGATATTCATAGATAGGATTTTTGAAAGATTTAAAACTAAGCCTATGAAATACATGACATAGATATTTCAAGCCATTTCACTAGTTGTCATGCTAACATTAGGATATGTGATTTCATCACTATATCACATAGAGTGCTACCACCTTTCACGCTAAAACTGGAGAAGACTATTAAAGTGACAGAGTTTACGAAGGGCCATGTGTCAAAATGATAACGTTTGTCATTCAGATTGATGAGTTAGCACAGAGATGTGGCTTGCACCTCGTGATAAATCGACAGCTGTGAACATATGGAGGCATCGTATTAACAGAATTGAATGTTGATAGTCATGTCATTTTATCACGATGTACAAGTTCATTATTAACCATTGTCTATAATCAATGTTTGAATTTATGATTCGTCAATCACAAGATCTCTGGTATGCCGATTTGGTTGAGTATCACTACTAGTCGTGGCTAAATTATAGATAAAACCTGCATATATCATAATATAGCATTCAGTTGCAGCTCTCATCATTGCTAAGGCTCGGCTAAAATGACCATGACCAGAGATCTCAGGTTTGTCAGATCTAAATCATGTGAAGTTTGGCACATCATGTCATACATTTGGGTACCTATTCCCTCTCTATTCACCTTTCCATTCATTTCAGCCTGAAACCAGGAGAGTGTGGAAGAAACTATGGCTCCTCTGAACCGTTATGAAATCTCTGGTTCTGAGCTCATAGAGGCAAACGAGGAGGTAGCTCTGCGTTTTGAGAAAATTGGGTGGGGGGAATTCTTTAAGAGTTTTGATGGTCATCATGCAAAGGTGACTAAGCTATTCGCCATGAATTTAAAAGATGACATTGTGCAGATAGGGGGTTTTGAATTCGTTATTAACGAAGAAAAGATAGCAGCAGCGACACAGCTCCCGCAAGTTGGAGAGCGCTGGTTTAAGGGTAGCAAGGTTAATAAAAAGAGGTGTTTATCTCTACTATTGTTGTTTCCGGATGGTACTAAGCTGAAGATAGGTGTCCCTGTCAGGTTCTTAAAGCCCGAATGGAGAGCTTATTACGAAATCTTCGTAAGGTATGTGTCCTATGACGAACGTTTCTCCCATTTACATCTTTACCATTTAAGACTCTTGCTAGCATTACAGGGTTGTAAGCTCAATTTGCCATTTTACTTATGGCAAAGCTTGAAGAAAATTGCACAAGCAGTTAGAAGTTTTAGTAACCCTGATAGAAGTCTTTTCCACCATGGGTTAATCAAAATCATAGTGCAACATCAGTTGTCTGTAAATGGCAAGTCATGGGATAGTTATTTAACCGACTGTCAGTTGGGGCCAACGCAGTACTCGCCGAACCCCTCCCCACGAATTCGTAAGAAACGAAAAGCCATAAAGTCTGAGGTTAATAATACTTCTGAAACTGTATCAGAGGTAAAGGGGTTTGGGGAATTCATTATACCCATAAACAATGGGATTAGTAGAGATGATGATGAGAATACAGTCCCTTGTGGCTCTAAAGCAGTCCCGAGTCAGCATTTATCTGGTAAAGGTCATAGCACCCCTACAGAAACAAAATAAATATTAACCAAAATCAAAACTGATAATGTTGTATCTGAATCAAATAAACCTTATGAACACAGCAGGGAGTCTATGCGTAGATTAGATCGTCTTGCCCATATTTGCTGTGACAAGGGAGGGTTTGATTTAGAAAATTTGTTGTTCTCAAGGAGGGTTACTACGAGTATGAACAGTACCCATACAATTTCGGGTCCCATGGTTAATCAACAGGCTTCTCAACCTGCAGTCGTCCATATTGAAGATGACATCCCGTCATCTATCCCTGATACAATGCATGAAAATAATTCCACTTTCGTAAAGGGTAATGATGTAAAATCAGGCAAGGCCGAAGTTACTCAACCAAGTATAGACACAGGTATTGCAGACCCTGAACCATCATCTATTCAACATATTGACAGCCCTATTTCTCCTCAGGTAACCAATGAAAAAGAAACTCTGCAGCATGTACTAGATAATGCATACCAGGCTAAAATCACGGAGTTAAAAGATAATCTTAAGCATTGCTTATCCAGTACAGCAGTGTTAGAAGAGGAAAATAAAACTTTTAGAGAAGAGTTGCTGGATTGGATCAGCAGATGGAAAGAAACAAGTGCTAAGAAGAATCAGTATAAAAAAGCAAAGAGGTCAATAGTTAGTACGAACCAGCACCTGCTTGAAAAAATTGAAAAACAAAACATAAAGATTATCAGGTTAAAGGCCAAATTGACTGAAGCACGAAGAGTAATCGCTCTTCAAAGTAATACATAACGGTTATTCTCATTTTCCTTTTGCATGGATCGTATTGCTGTCAAACAGGTAATGAAATTTTTTTTTATGCCTGTAAAATCGCAGATTTTACAGGCATGCATTAAAATCTTAGTTTATTCTGTTTGTATTTATTGTAGACAGCTTTAATGAGATACTTCGTTTGTTACATGCAGGTGGATTTGTCATCACTCCTTTCCAGAGTTTCAGGACATTGTTTATACGTTGGCATGGAGATGTAGCTGTTCGTTAAAAGCTGGAGTTTTGACAACGGTCAAGAATTTTCCTAGTACCTGGAAATTTGCAAACACTCAGGCTAGTCGTTTTTCTGTTTATAGTGACAGGTGTTTAACACAAGGGATTCGATTCTCTTTTTAGTTATATGAACCCTATGATGTTGCATGTAACATTAATAGGGAAAACTGAATCATAGTAGTATATAAGTTGGGAATTTTGATGAACAAGGGATGGAGTGTTGGAAGAAAACATACTTGAAGTATAATTTCATTGCTAGTGTTATCTCATTCCTGAAGTTGAATCTTTGGAGGTGAATACAACTGGACATCTACAGACTGATACCATTACTGGTATTTTTGTTTTGGATATAATGATATACTTCTGCATCTTATCTTCTATCTTATGATTAACACATTATGCTTTGATATATGTGTGTTTAATTACAATTTGCACTTTATCAGTTCAATATCACATTTTGAACAAATATATCGTTATGATTCTGTTTATTAGTATTTTTACTATAAACTTAAGATATAATGATATACTCTTCTGTCTGTTAAAAATATCATTTGTATGTTAACAGTGATTTTATAGTAGACATTATCTTTCAGTTCAAATAGCTATGTTGATAATTAATTATTAATTAATTTCAGAAAGATTAAATAACTGTTTATTGTCAGTTGTTTCTTCAGTTCTATTGTCATATAACAGAGTGACTTATTATTCATGATTTAAATGTTTCTATTTAAATTGTGATTTTTAGTCTTTCTGTTCATCTTTTATTGATTAATAATTAATCTAGTTTCTAGAAATGCTCTCAGCTGAGATAGTACGTATAGAATAGTTTTAATTAGGTTTTATTTTAATATCTTCCAGATTAACAGTTGTTAAATCAATTTATAGAATTTTAGTGTACTTTTACAAATCTTTATATTCAGAAAACTCTTGAAAAATTGAAGTCTTTCCTTAATAAAGAAGCCACTAGATAGTTTAGATAGTTTAGATAGTCTAGATGGTTTTATAATTTATTTAGGTAGAAAAAACATTAGAATAGGTTAGATCTTGCTGATTTTAATTTCTCCTTAAGAGAAAATCAGCTGGTAGCAGGACCACAACCTGTGAGGTTTTGTTAAATCAAACACATCGGACGCTACTTTAAGCTGATTGTGTGGAAAAAACCTCCTTATTGGCCTAGTTCAGAAAAGCAGGCCAACAGGACGATATGATGCAGATGTGCATCGATTACCGCCAAGTTAATAATATTACCGTCAAGAACCATTACCCACTCCTAGGATCGATGACTTGCTCAACCAAGTAGTAGGAGCCAGTATCTTTTCAAATATTGACATGCGGTTCAGTAACCATCAGGTATGGATCCGTGATGAAGATATTCATAAAATGGCCTTTCGAACACGATAAAACCACTACGAGTTTGTAGTAATGTCATTCGGGTTGACCAATGTACCCGTAAATTTTATGTGTATGACGAATAATATATTAAGTAAATACCTGGATGAATTTGTATTGGTATTTATAGATGATGTACTGATTTACTCTAAGATTAAAGTGGAACACGAGGAGCATATTTTCCTAGTACTATAGGTCTTACGGGAACACCAACTTTACGCTAAGTTTAGTACCTAGGTCACATCATCTTTGAGAAGGGGATATTTATTGACCCGAAAAAGATTAAAGCCATAGAGGATTGGCCTACCCATACGAGTGTCACAGAAATTAGGTAATTTTTAGGATTATCTGGTTACTACTGGAAGTTCATCGAGAAATTTGCAAGGATTTTTTATCCCATGAATTCTTTGCAAAATAAGGAAAAAAAGTTCTTATGGATGACCAAGTGCAAGGAAATTTTTCAGAAGCTTAAACAGTTGTTGACGAATGCATCGATACTACGAATTGCATATCCCTATGGGGAATTCGTTCTTTGCACGGATGCAAGCAAGGAAGGGCTCAGAGGAGTACTTTTGTAGAATGATTGTGTGATATTTTATGAATCACAGAAGTTAAAGAAACATGAATAAAATTATCCCACCCACAATATTGAGTTAGCAACCATTATCCACACCTTGAAGATGTAGAGGCACTACCTCATTAGGAAGAAATTTCTTCTAAAGATAGACAACATGAGTTTGAAGTATTTATTTGATTAATCATATCTAAATTCTAGGCAGGCTAGATGGTTGGATTTCCTTAGCAAATACCATTTTGAGTTAAAGAATATAAAGGGCAAGGAGAATGAAATTGCGGATGCTTTAATTTGATGAGATCATATGTTATATGAGGTGATTTTAAGTCAAACCGATTCAGATTTGCAGTAGAGGATTAGGACAACAAATGGATTTGACTATTTCTATGTTGAAATTCTCAAGAAGCTCCAAGAGGAAAGGTTGTTTCAACAACAAAAGAGTATAATATAAATGAGGCCGGACTATTGTGGTCCAAAGAAAGATTGCATGTTCCGGAAGAGGGGGACATCAGATCCAACATCCTCACATAATTTCATTGAAAACCCTACTCAAGGCATCCAACATATCAAAAGATGATATCTGCAGCTAAGAAACACTTTTTCTGGACTAAGTTAAAGGCTGACATAGCGTTTGTTATCGCAAAATGTCAGGAATTTTAACTAGTCAAAGCTGAGCACCAACATCCTTCATGATTGCTGCAACCATTACCCATTCTAGAATGGAAGTGGGAGGTCATTAGTATGGATTTTACTACGAGTCTACCAAAGAGAAAGAAGAAAAATTATTATATATTTGTATTGGTTGACAAGTTGTCAAAAGCAACACACTTCATCTCAGCGAAGTCAACCTACAAGAAAGTTCCCATTGCTGACATATTCTTAAAAGAGATATTCAGATTACATGGGATACCCAAGGTAATCATCTCAGATCGAGACATGAAATTTACCAAAAACTTTTGGAGATCCTTATTCTCTGGTTTAGAGATGCAAGTAAACTTGAGTACTTCTTACCACCCGCAAACAGATGGGCATATAGAACGGGTAAACCATATTTTAGAAGACATGCTTAAGATGTATGTCATGAACAACCCCACTAAATGGGAGGATTATCTACATCTCGCAGAATTTTCGTATAACAACGGATACCAGACCTCCACCAACATGAGTCCCTTTTAGGTACTCTATGGTTGGAAGTGTAGAACACCGGTTACTTGGGACAAACCGGTGGATCGGCTCATGTTAGGGCCTGATTTACTAAAGGACTTGGAACAATTGGTCACCAAGGTCCAAGAGAACCTTAAAGAAGCCCAAGACCTCTAGAAGAGTTATGAAGATAAGAAAAGAAAATATAAATATTATCAAATTGGATACCATGTTTACTTAAAAGGAAAAGCAAATTAAATCTCATTGAGCTTGGGGAGGTGCAGAAAGTTAGCACCAAATTTTTTTGGACCCTTTGAGATACTAGCCAAAAGAGGGCCAATGGCGTACAAATTAGCTTTACCTGCTCATATAACGGTTCATAACGTTTTCCATGCATCCATATTAAAGAGATATGTATATGATACTTAACATGTCATTGATTGGTCCTTTTTACAGGTGGAACCTGAAGGGGAGTTTGTACCTGAACCCCTTCATATACTAGACAAGAGAGAGGTGTAGCTCAGGAAGGGCACCATAGTTCAGTTGAAAGTGCAATGGAATCACTTTGAAGCCGATGAGGCTACTTGGGAGAATGAAGCCACCACGAGAGAGGCTTACCCCTCTTTATTCCATGATTTCATTCCTAGTCCCTAGAACACCAAGCACGATGTTGTTCTAAGCAAGGAGGGATGTAATATCCTGAATTTTTGACCTAACACTTATGGGCATGAGTCCCATTGTATGTAATGTTGCTTTGATGTTATATTTTTTATATTCGGCATAAGACCCCACTTCACATGAGTATGATGATTTTTTTGATATATTGGGCGTAAGACAATACATATGTTTTTATTTTGCATATATGTGATTTAATGTGTTGGGCGTGGACCCTAAAGCACATGATTGATGAGATGTTGTGTTGAACATGAGTTCTGAAGCACATGAATAATTTAATGTTTGTGTTGAGCAAGAGATCTGAAGCACATGAGTATTTGATGTTTGTGTTGAGCGTCAGCTCTAGAGAAAATGAATTATGAAACGTTTGTGTTGAGCGCCAGCTCTAGAGCAAATGAATTATGAAACGTTTGTGTTGAGCATGAAGCTTTGAAGCACATGAAAAGATAAGAATTGGAAGTGCTGGGTATAAGACCTGGAACATTCCAAATTAATGTTGAGTATAAGCTCTGGAACATCAAGCCATTGGGCATTGTATCCCTAGGTGTATCATACAAGTACATCCTAGCATTAGTGTTGAGCAAGGAGCTCTGGAATTGCACTAAGGTGTAAATCCCTATTTCTTAGCATTGAGTATGGGCTCTAAATAAACGCTATGAGTTACTGAAAAATTTAATTGTGTTGAGTGAAAATGAATCTGATAAAACATCAACCTCATCTTACTTATTTTTATGTTGAATAAATGAAATTTCGAATTTATGTTTCTCATCAAGCACTAAAGAGCTACCACGATATACGAGGTAATCCAACATGCAAGAAGGTTTAGAGCTGCCTAACTTAGTTCACCAACTTTACCTGAAGGACTTAACGAAAGAAGTGACTAAGAAGCTAAAATGAGAACCATGTGACTTGGGATCATGCTATATGATGCCCAAGGTAAAAAAATGTTAACAGTAATATATGTATATATATAGTTTATATATGGTATGAATGGAAGAGTAAGCATATGTAGTAATAATAGTAACTGTAAATAATAATTGAAGGATCTATGTAATATTATTTACTAAAATAATTAATTAAATATTTTAGTACCTAAAAAAGAGAGTCAAATAAGAACTAGTCAAAGAGTTCCTAAGTTAAGATAAATAAATATTAATTTCACATAAATTAAGTAAAAGATTATTTCAAGAAAAAAAAGATTCTTGATCTAACTGAGATTTAACTGTCCATTTTCCAAAAGAGTGTCTATAAAGACCCAATCCAAAGAAAGGCTTGGGGACTTCATTCTATGCTATCTGATCATTATTCTCCTAAGAAATTTTTAGAGCATTTTACAAACAAGAAAGCAATATAGTACAAAATCTGATATTCTAGATAGGTGAAGCCTTACCTTTAGGATCTCTAGACTGCTTGCATGTTGGAACCGAGACGGGCGGATCCAGATTGAAACCAAGAATGGTTTTGGGTCATGGTTGGGTGGAATGTGGTAGTTCCCAAGTTATTTGGTTGACATATATGAGGTCATAATTATTCTTGTTCTTATTAATTATATGCGCTTAAGTGTGCAGGGTTCTAGGCATCAGACAAACTACACCTTGAAGGTATGAAGGTTTCAACCTTCTCTTTAGTTCTTACAGTTTTTATTGGTAGGGTTATAATCTAGAATGAAAATATGTTTATTGTATGTTTGTTTCACCTGGATTCTTATTTTGTTTATAGAGCCTTATAAGCCTGATTTTATTTACATATAAACCCTTCAAGTAGATGTTATGCTACAAGAGAATTTATTTGCTTAAACATGATTACTTGGCTAGGAAAAATATAGTTTATATTCCTTAGTATTGTTTAGTTTGTCATATATGCTTTTGTTAGATTTCAAAACCCTAGTCATTAAAATAAACTAGATATTGAAACTCTGCTTAAAACTTTAAAATATAAATCAGAGAATTCATTAAAGCAAACAATTCACTAAGTTATAAACCTACAGACCAGAGATCAAATATCTGAGTTCTATAACTTAAAACTATATTCAAAGCATTGTCATATAAATAATAAAGTTATCAACTAAAATAAATAATTTAAACCATAGTTCAAATATTTTACTCAATTAAAATCCAGACTCTAAACATATATTTCCAACACTGGAAGATTTCATATTGCCTGCACGTAAAATTCAATTTTCCATATTAAAATCAAACATAAACAGTATATCGTAAACGTTATTCAAAGAATTCAATTTAAACATTGAATCCATGCTAAATATAAACATAAACGCTGATGAGTTTTACAAACCCCAACCATCGAAACCTGTGAAGGTTTGGTTGTAGGCCAATTTCTTACAAATGTATCAAACTACTAAAAACAAAAAACATAGCACCAAAAACATGATTATATAAAGGAAAATATAGAACCAAATACACCATTATATAAACAAAACTATTAAATATATATTCATTATATTTATCAACTAATAATTAAACTAAGCGCACCAGTATCGAATCCTATGAAATGCCCAACCCAAACCACAACACATTTCACTAAACCAACCCAGGATCGAATCCTATAGGAAAACAACTAAAACAAAACATAAACACCGCAACATGTACAGTAAGGGTTTGCCTCTCTAGATTCCCAAGTGATATATTTTTACCGATAGCTTAGACTAAACAGATCTACGCTTTTATAACCAATTTATACAGTCACATTTTAATAAACATAAAAACCTTGTTTACATGCTACCTATTCACCTCATGGCCGGGCCAAGCTTCCAAGCTCACATCCATAAGGTGAAACCTATCCACGATATCTTATTAACTCCTACACCAAGGAATTCACCATGATAAACATACAATTCATAAACCATATAAATACATAGTCATGATATCCACAGTGCCATTGCAGGAAATGGAACTGTAAGCCAAAAATACACATCAATCAAAGTTTAAAAAACAGAGCTTCACATTAAAATGATAAACCCATACTTTACAAAACATTGCAACATAACGAAATATTCACAGAGCTGAAGTATTATGATAGAGCCTTATACAATCGCATCCCTTGGATTCCCAAACTATCAAACAACCCAACCATTAAAACTAATGTGTTTTCCTCACCCAGATTTCAATCCTTTGTAAAAAAAATATGCAGAGATAAGGGCCTTTGCATTTTTGTAGATATTACCCGCTAAAAGGTTGTGCATGACACCTAAGGAGCCACCATCGAATCCACCTTAAAGCCATGCTCTGTACCTACAATAACCCACACAGACGCATGTTCCTATAGGGAGAGGCATTAACATAATAAAGTCATGTAAAGTCAATGAGGTTAACCCTATGTTGTAAGTCGGGGAAATAGTCCCCACAATTGAGTTGAGGTTAACCCTCCTTGTTGATCAGGGGGGTAAAGTCCCCACAGTTGTGGGGCACTAGGGTTATTAGACTCTCCTAGAGAAGTCGGCCCTGGTAAGTAATTGTTAAGTGAGGACGACTTGTTGGAGTGGAAATAAAGTGAACAGAAGAATATATATAGAATTTAGTCTCTCCTCATTTATACATAGACACTCACTCAACTAGGGCGCATGAGTGAGATAAAAGGAGCTAGGATCAGAGAAAGAGACAACTGCTGTTAGAAGTTCATCTTTGTGTTTTCAGGTTTTACTTTTTCTATTAGTGCTCATTCTATCTCTGAGGAAGTTATGGGGTTTTCTCCTTTATGTTTTTCCCGAGGAAAATACATTGTTTCTATTGTCTCTTGTGATTGATTACTGTGCATGTTATTCTCTAGAAGAAGACACTGTGTAGCTCTATAAGAAGCCAACCTGAGAAGATCATATTGCTTAAATGATAAAAGCCTAACATGGTATCAGAGCCAACATGAGAAGAAGACACTGTGTAGCTCTAGAAGCTAGGGATTCTTAATTTTTGGGTCTCTCTCCACAATCCATCAGCAAAATGAGGCTAGGATAACTCTCCATTTAAGGGCACATCTTTCTGTCAAAATAGAATTTGATTCCGGGCATTTTCAGTTTTTGGTGCGGAAAATTAGGGCTTTTAATAGAAGAGGAATTTTGAGTGAACCGGGCATAGGATTTATTTCCTCATCAAAATCAAAGTTTCGAGACCAAGTTCAAATTTTTTGGTTGAGTGAAACTTCGGGAAATTCAAACCCTAGTTTAACCCCGGGTCGAGAAAAACCCTAAAATACTAAAACTGATCAGTTTTGGTACATTCGCTATATATCAATATTGAAGACGTATAAGGGGATGAAATTTTCACAGGCCAAAGATAAAATCCTTATGTACACTGTGTAAAAAATTCAGCCTTTGATTCGTTATATTCTGGGAGATATGATTCCTCCAAATCAAGGTTCTAGCCTCTTCCAGGATTGATCCCTAAACATGACACCTAGGGAGAATTGCAATATCTCTAGCTACAAAGATCCAAATGAAAATTTTCAAGATGTTATAGATAGCGCACAGACATTAATTTATGTGGTAAAAGTTTCATATCCTGATGATGAAATAGTGAGACGTGGAAGTCCATACAACTTCACTATGATGTACAGTCCTGAAACAAGTCACCTTGGGAAAACTCTCATAAGTCGTAATTGGAGAAACGAATTCTGCTCAAACCTACGGTTTTGGAAAGAGGACAGGTGAGGCTACCACATTACAAAGTTTCATACATAGAGGATTATTACTTTTGGAGATACCATAGAAACAATATCAGGAATTTCTGCAAAGGAAATTGGAAAACTAGGGCTTTCTGTTCCGGGAGCTTCCCTCCACTGTTTTTAGAAAAGGATTACATTGGACAGAGTGCCTTGAGGAGGTGAATATTTCTATCCAATCATATTAGAAAGATTCTAAGTTTTGAAAATTAGGGTTTCTTTGAAAAACCCTAGATTAGTCAGCTCCAGAACTAAGACGAACACCTCAAATAGGTCAGTTCTAATCTTTTGCTATTTACTTTTGAGGTTCTCATTTGAAAATGACTAATCACACTAGCTTGATGACAAGCTTGGTGAAAATGACAACTTCCAAGCATGGAATTATTAGATCTCACTAGTTCTTGAAGAAAATGAATTGGACATTTACATAAGTGGAAAGGTTCCAGTTCTAGAGGAAGATAATGCTAAAGCCTTACACAAGAAGAACTTGGTCAAGGCCAAGAAGATCATTGTCGATTCAATCAAGGATCACCTTATACCACAAGTATCTTCCCTAATGACACCTAAAGATATGTTTCATTTCTTGACCAAGCTATTTGAATGGAAGAACATAAATCGGAATATGACTTTAAGAAACCTGTTGAAGAATGTGAAGATCCAGAATGCAGAGACCATACAGTCATACTTTACAAGGGTATCTCAAATAAAAGAACAACTTGTAGCAGTGGATGAAGAAGTAGAGAATGTAGATGTTGTGATAACGACCTTGAATGGCCTCCCAGGATCATGGGATTCATTCATTCGAGGAATGTGTGCCATAAGGAAGTGATTAATTTCAGTAGACTCTGGGAAGAGAACACACAAGATGAATCTCAACTCATAATAAGAGAAAAGAAGATGGGAGCAATTGAAGATCAAGATTTCATGATTCAAAGAAGATACCTCAAGCGATGAGGAATATGAAGTACTCAATTCCTGAAGAACCTCTTATCCATTTTAATCATTTGGATAAGAAATGATGTTGGTATGAATGAAGAAGATGATGAGGCTGAAAGAAGGAGTCTACCCATGAAACAAATAAAGATAAGAATTCAATTGTTATTTCATGATATTGTTTTGTTATGCATTTTTTTATATTCATTTGATGTATTATGCATGATAGAATGTTTGCATTAATGACAATATAGTACTAATATGCATGTAATGGGTAAGTATCTCATGGTTCTATACAACTCTCCATTGCTACTTATCTAGAATGAAACCTCTTTGCTGACATATTGGATTAGTGCACAATCTTAGTGATGTCTTGGTAGAGATGGAAGGAATCTAGAAATGTTTCTGTGAGATATAGATGAATGTTGTATTGGCTAAAATAGTTGCATGATTATATCTTTATGCATCATAATTTTCCATTGTGAATATTCCTTATGAAATGTTTCTAACCATACAAATGCATTTGACTTCTAGGAAAGATCGCATCTAATCACCTACAAGAAAAGAAGGATGAGACTTGTTCCGAAGAACAAGTGATGACAGTTCGAGAAATAATACAAGATGAATAATAATATGATGATACATTCAAAGAAAGAAAGAGGCCTTAGAGACACTCCAGTCATGTGACACTATTGAGAGACATCATTGATGTAGAGCCTTCTAGCTATGAAGAAGTAGCCAAGAAGAAAGGGAAGGAGAATACAAGTTCAAGAAGAATGATGTCTAGGATGCAGTATTGAGACCTAAATGGAAGTATGTAATGTCTTCCATATGGATATACAAGTTCCATCATGCAGTAAATGGAAACATCGTGGGATACAAGCAAATATTCATAGCACGAGGATTCTCATGGAAAGAAGTCATAGACTACGAAGAGACATTTGCAGCCACTGGAAGATGAGACACATGATAGGCAGACTCATGTGTGAAAACTAAATAAGGCCTTATACGAGCTCAGAAGACACCCATGGGATAACACATAAATGAGGAGCTTGAATATCACCTAAAGTGATGAAGATCTTAACCTTTGTTAGAAGGTTGAAGATGAAAGCCTATACCAAATGACAAGCTCACAGATGGGTGCGAGAAGAACTTTTAAAAAGGTTCAATATAAAGGATCTTAGTATTCAGTGACCCTAGATGGATACATAAAATATTAGTAGCAGAGGAAGCTACTTGTCACTCTAGTACATAATGTTTCAATACATAGAGTATGAAAGGAAGAGGGAGTGACTGCAGAAGATCTTGAGGTTCGACATGGTATGACAAGATGGAAATATTATTGATGACTCTAGGCTTTACTAAGAGTAAAGTGGATTCCAATCTTTACTTCAAGGTTGAAGGTGGAAGACCAGTGATGCTCCTGTTATATGTTGATGAATGTTTCCTTGAAGAAAAGAGGAACTCATTAAAGTTGGAATAAGGAGACTTGTTTTTGAGTTCAAGATGAAGGACTTGGATATGATGTACTACTTTCTAGGCATGGAGGTGTGGTAGAATGTAGATGGAATATACCTTGGGCAAGGGACGTATGCAGTAGAGATCCTGAAGACGTTTGGGATGATGGACTGCAAGGACATGGCCACACCTATGGCATCTAATCTAAAGCTATTGAGTGGTGCTTCATTAGAGATGGTTGATGCCACGATGTATCATCATATGTTTTGTTCATTGATGTTCCTAACATATCCGAGACATGCTCATTTGGTTGCATAACATGTAGTGTGGCACCTGAAGGGTACAATTGAGCATGATTCAAATCAAAAGACTAACGTACATGGTCATGTGGATTTGGATTGGGCAGGAAGTGCTATTGATAGGAAGAGCACTTTAGGTGCTGCTTCAGTATGAGATTAGGTGTGATCTCTTGGATTTATAGGATGGAGTCCTGCATGGCGTTAAGTACATCCGAGGCAAAATATGTTGCCACTTGCTACTTGTGAGCTAGTATGTTTCTGCTATTTGATTTTATTGATCTGACTTGCATTCTTTTGTATGATGCATAGAGGAGCAGTGAAGCTCCAGTTTGTGATCCAAATCAATATCTCTTGAAAGAGGGAGTTCTAGAATAGCCGGTGAGACAGGTTATCTGAGCATAAAATCTTGCCGAAGCTTGTAGGTTGCTCAGACGTAGACGGTCATGTAGGTTGTCCTCATAGGTTCTCCTTGGATGTAATCAGCCCTGATATGATTCTATGCTAGAAATGGCCAGAGTGAAGTTTAAGTACATCAGGGAGAAGCTTGGTGTTCTCCAGATCGAGGTTCCCTCCAAAGGGAATTGATGTGTCCGTTAGCCTTTCTGACATGGTGGAAGGCTAGGATCCACATGGTTAGATGTCAGTGCAGAGATATTATGATTTGATTGTGGGATGTGTTCCCACATGATCAGTGTAGATACATTCTGATGTAATTGTGGAATGTGTTCCCACATGATCAGTGCAGATCCATTCTGATGTGATTGTGGGATGTGTTCCCACATGATCAGTGCAGAGACATTCTGATGTGATTCTGGGATGTGTTCCAACATGATCAGTGCAGAGACATTCTGATGGATTGTGGGATGTGTTCCCACATGATCAGTGTAGAGCCATTTTTATGTGATTGCAGGATGTGTTCCCACATGATCATATATAAGTGCAGAGCCAATCTGACGTGATTGTGGGATGTGTTCCCACATGATCAGATGTAAGTGTAGAGCATTTCTAACAAGATGAGTTCGGATGTAAGTGAAGATCCTTTCTAACAAGATGAGGTCGGATGTAAGTGCATAACCTTTCTGACAAGATGAGGTCAGATGTAAGTGCAGAGCCTTTGTGACAAGATGAGGTCGGATGTAACTGCAAATCCTTTCTGACAATATTAGGTCAGATGTAAGTGCATATACTTTCTGACAAGATGAGGTCAGATGTGAGTTATGGGCCTTTCTGACATGGGTTTTGGATGTGTTCCTCCCATGGTTAGATGTGAGTGTTAAGAGTTCCTTTCTGACATGGTTCTTAAATGTGTTCCTCCCATGGTCAGATGTAAGTGTTGGGTAGGAATTTCTAACATGGTTCATTCCATGGTCAGATATAAGTGATGAAGACGATGAAGACCTACATGGAGGCTAGGACTACAACCAGCATGAAAAAGGGTTGGCTCTGTAGAACTTCCCATGATGAGTAGAATTGAGAGATATCACCATTTGTTCGAGATAGTGGAAGTAGTAATGATGATCCAGTGATGATCCAGACTTGATGATGAGGATTTGATGATGATATAGAGAAGAAGACTTTTGCTGATGAATTGTGTCAAGAGAATACCTTCCTAGTTAAGAGGGAGTGTTGATGTAATTGTAACATTGGAATGTATTCACTTGTATATCTTATATTATACCCTAATGTTCCTATTGGGAGAGTCATTAACATAATAAAGTCATGTAAAGTCAATGAGGTTAACCCTTCATTGTAATTTGGGGCAATAGTCCCCACAATTGAGTTGAGGTTAACTCTCCTTGTTGATCAGGGGGGTAAAGTCCCCACAATTGTGGGGCATTAGGGTTATTAGACTCTCCTAGAGAAGTTGGCCCTAGTAAGTAATTGTTAAGTGAGGCCGACTTGTTGGAGTGGAAATAAAGTGAAAGGAAGAATATAAATAGAAGTGAGTCTCTCTTCATTTCTACACACACACTCACTCAAATGGGGCGCATCAGTGAGAGAGAAGGAGCTAGGATCAAAGAAAGAGATAACTACTGTCAGAATATCATCTTTGTGTTTTCGGGTTTTACTTTTTCTATTGGTCTTCATTCCATCTCTGAGGAAGTTTTGGATTTTTCTCCTTTATGGTTTCCCCGAGGAAAATATTTTGTGTCTACTGTCTCTTGTTATTGATTATTGTGCATGTTATTCTCTTAGTTAAGATCCTAAGATGATAATGCTTAAATGATAAAAATCTAACAACGCCATGAGAAGCATGCGAGCTAACAAACTAAAACAAATAAAAAATAGGTTAATGTGCAGACCATCGTGAGGCTTACCTTGTGAGAGAGGGAAAGTTGTTGCAATGTGCATCATGGCTCCTAAAATCTTGAGACCACCTAGACAAACAAGCGAGAGACCAAATGATTCGTGTTAAATCACTACATCACACTTGAGGTTTCTTTCCCATGCTTCCCCATAAGAATTTAAGGTGACACCCTGTCCTCCACTACCCATGAAAACAAAACCCACAGAGCTATAATCAATCTCATGTCGATTTTCCATAGTCCACCACCCCAGCGTTAAAACCATAGGAAAACCCTCAAATGCAACATTAAACCAAATTTGTATGGCATATAAAATATTCCATATACCAATAATTTCTACCCTATAGTTTCCCAAAGCATTGTTTACATGATTTTCCATGGTGTATGTATCATGCCATAAACCCTATGCCTCATACCATAAAAGTTTACAAATTATAAAATATATACCAAGGTGGATAAAGGTTTTAAACCTTAAAAACAATAATTACTACCATAAATTTATAACCATAAACTTAATCTATCTTGCATAAACGTAGAACTTAAGAATAGTTAGTCCTCTTTTCACCAGCTTTGAACATGATAGTGTAGTATAGATGTAGTGCTCTAGGATGTTTTTACTTGCCACAGTCATAGAAAGAGTTCACCACCGGAGTAACCTACACAATATTAGGAGCCTATATTAGTTCGCAAAAAATTAAGTAAGCCCCTCAAAGAAGTAGGAAACATTACCTTTTCGAGTGGACCCTAAAGGGATATAACCCCACCACTCCACCCCTTGACATTCAAAGGCGAGTCAGTCTTTTTAATAAATAAAATCATAACGAAAAATAAGACATATAAATAGTAAGTTAAATGTAAATGAACCAGCATCAACAAATTCTTGATACTAGTGGAGACATGCAGAGTAATCATATAAACAAATCCAATTAATATAACCACATCACAT
Source organism: Pseudotsuga menziesii (assembly GCA_001517045.1). Lineage (NCBI taxonomy): Eukaryota > Viridiplantae > Streptophyta > Pinopsida > Pinales > Pinaceae > Pseudotsuga > Pseudotsuga menziesii. Next base: position 69,605 of record LPNX010304023.1, read on the forward strand.
AAACATATCATTATTAAATAGGAAGACACATAAAAGGGAAAAACAACTTACGACACTTATATTTTGTAATGACGAAAGTTTCATTCCACAGAAGTTAAAACAATGTCCTTGAAAGGTAGCATTTAGCTAGCCTATAATTTATTTATTTTCCAAATTTTAGGGACATTACAAAAAAAATTAGTGCACGGGGTTTTAATGAACAATAACTTTAAATCTATAAATGAAACCACTAACTAACCTAGGTAATAGTATGAAACCATTTCAATAGATAAAAAATGAGATCTTGTAGCTAAATAACCAAAGAGAATAGGGTATTTCTAATTAATTATAACTACCCAAAGAGAGGAGGGTATTTCTCATCTTAAATAAGCTATACTTAATAACCTAGTTTCAAAATTGAAGAAGTTGAAGAACGGGGTGAATATCCCCAATCTTAATAAACCCATTAAATTTTAGGATGGGCATACCTGAAGTAATTCCTTAGATTTGTTGTGGTTCATAATCGCCAACACCTTGGAGTTGTTGTGGTTCATAATCGCCGTGGTAGGGCTTCATTATTTGCATAACAGAAAATAAGTAGTATTATTTAATATGCCCAAAAGAATTTCGTAATAGAACCAATATTCATATTTAGACTAACTCTGAAGCTTGTAAACTATTAGATTTTTATCATTTAAGCAATATGATCTTAGGATCTTATCTGAGAGAATAACATGCACATCAATCAATCACAAGAGACAATAGAAACAAGAGATTTTCCTTGGGGAAACCATAAAGGAGAAAATGCTACAACTTCCTCAAAGATAGAATAAGCACCAATGGCATCAGTAAAACCCAAAGACAGAAAAAGATGATCTCCACAGTTGTTCTTTCTCTCTCACTTGAGAGAGCTTCTCTTCTCTCACTCATGTGCCCTAGTGAGTGAGTGTGTGTGTAGAAATGAGGAGAGCCTCACTTCTATTTATATTCTTATGTTCACTTTATTTTCACTCAAACATGTTGGCCTCACTTAACAATTACTTACCAGGCCTGACATCTCTAGGAGAGTCTAATAACCCTAGTTCCCCACAACTGTGGGTACTTTTCCCTCCGATGAACAAGGAGGGTTAATCTTAACTCAATTGTGGGGACTATTGCACTTACTTACAATGGAGGATTAACCTCAATGACTTTACATGACTTGTTTACATTATTGAATCTTTCGATAGGAACATCGAGGCATGACATGACTTAATTACATTATAGATACATCTTGGTATAAACATCGGGGTAAAATACATAACATATACAAGTGAATACATTCCAAAGTTACAAATACATCAAAACTCGCTATTAACTAGGAAGGTATTCTCTCAACACAATTTATCAGCACGAGTCTTCTTCTCTATATCATCTGGATCATCATCAAGTCATCTTCATCTTCATCATATTCATCATCTTCATCAAGTCTGGATCATCACTATATTTGGATCATCATTAGATCATCATCGAGTCTAGATCATCAATGGATTATCATCGAAACTGGATCATCATCAAAGCTGGATCATCACTTGATCATCATCGAAGTTGGATCATCACTGGATCATCATCGAATATGGATCATCACTGCTTCTGCCATCTCAATCAACTGGTGCTATCTCTCAACTCTTCTCGTCATAGGAAGTTCTACAGAGCTATTCCTTTTTCATGCTGGTTGTAGGCCTAGCCTCCAGTTAGGTATTCATCTACTTCAACACTTATATCTAACCCAATCATAAAGTCCTACCCAATGCTTACATCTGACCATGAGAGGAACGCATCCACCATCATGTCAGAAAGGCACGCCTAGCACTCACATCTAACCATGCGAGGAACACATCCACCACCATGTCAGAAAGGCCCAGCAGTCACATCCACTGGCATGATAGGACACACCATCTATCATCCAAGGAAAGGCTCGGCACTTACTTCTACTAGCATAGGAGGACACACCATCTACTATCCAGAGAAAGGCACAACACTTACATCTTTCATTCTCAAAGAATGGCTCTCAGCTCTAGGCTGAGTGTTAGTCCCAGACTGAAACAAATTCCTAAGATAAACAAATAATATATGATAAAAATAATAATAATAAAACATGGAAAAACACACACACACACACACACACACACACACACACATATATATATATATGTCATTGCTAAACCCATATATATATATATTCACACTTATCTCTTCAAGTGACGCTTCATGCCTTCATTTGTAGATTGTACATAAAGCTAATAATATTGAACAAAATATAGAAAAATTGTAGTATATCTATATCAAGTGAATGATAAAGATAACTTCGCATGTATCCATTCAAGTGACACTTCTTCATGTCTTCAATTGTAGATTGCACATAAAGCTAATAATATTGGACAAACTATGGAAAATTATAGTATATCTATATCAAGAGAATGATAAAGATAATGTTGTAAATGATTCAACTATATTAATAAAAAAGAACAACTTCATGCATTATTTACATGGAAAACATTTCACGTTCTCATATTTGTTGGCTCACAATACAAGGCATATCTCAATAATTGTATCCCTAGAAACAATGTAATAATTCGACCAATTATTTTATGAAAAACATTATATAGTCTCATATTTGTTGGCTCACAATACAAGGCATATCTCAATAATTGTATCCCTAGAAACAATGTAATAATTCGACCAATTATTTTATGAAAAACATTATATAGTCTCATATTTGTTGGCTCATAATAAAAACATGGAAAAACCATATAAATCTATATATTTCCATGGATTTCTTAATGGATTTAGCAATTCGAGGAATATATATATATAAATTTCAAGTGACACTTCTTCATGTCTTCAATTGTAGATTGTACCTAAAGCTAATAATATTGGACAAACTATGGAAAACATATAGTATAGTTATATCAAGAGAATGGTAAAGATAATGTTGGAAAGGGTTCAACTATATTAATAAAAAGATCAACTTCATTATGCATTATTTACATTAAAAACATTACACTCTAATAGTTGTTGGCTCGTGATTTCTTATATTAAGGGAGGATAATATCAATACGACCCATTATTTTTTATTGAATTACAATTTTATTGTCACTTAGAAGAAAGTTAAATTTATTCACATATGTGTCGATTTTATTAGTAAATGGGATGACATATACTATGGAAAAAATATAGTATATCTATGTAAAGTGAATGATAAAGATGATGTTGGAAAGGATTCAAATTATTTAAAAATAAAAACTTCACTATGCATTATGTAACTTGAACTCAATAATTTGGAAGAAAAAAAATACTAAATAAATTTCTTTATATAAGTTATTTGAATTCACTTTTTGGAAACGAAAAAAATAGATGAATATTTTAAATTGTGTATTAAGCATGCTTGACCAATGTTAGCCATGGTTTGCTACAGTGTTTGGTATATGTTGATATATGTTAATACAATCAAAGATGGGACACATTAATAATGTGACATTTGGCATTCATCAAGAATTAGATCACATTGAGATGTTTATCAATGGTTGTGTTGCATTGCGGCATTCATTGAGGGTTATCTCACATTGTGACATTAGCCAAGGTTTTTGCTGCATTGCAAAATTAATAAGGGTTTTGTCGCATTGCAACAATACCCAAGATGTGACACATTAATAATGTGACATTCAATGATTGGGAACTTTTATGTCGCATTGTGAACTATGGCCTCATGGTTCACTAATGTCAACCATGGTTAACTATGGTCCAAATAAAGTCAAGCCTGGTTAACCAAAGTCAACCATGGTAGACCAAAGTCATCCATGGTTTGCTACATTGTCCGATACATGTCAACACAACCAAAGACGTGACACATTAACAATTTCACCTTTAATATTCATCAATGGATATGTTGCATTGTGATGTTTATCAGTGGTTACATTGCATTGCAACATTCATAAGGGTTACATCCTATTGTAACATTCATCAATGGTTATATTGCATTATGACAATGCCCAAGATGTGACAAATTAATAATGTGACATTTGATGTCGCATTGTGAAGTATGGCCACGTGGTTCACTAAAGTCAACCATAGTTAACTAAAGTCAACAATGTTTAACTAATGTCAATCCTTAACTAGAGTCAACCATGGTTGACTTTGGCCAAAGTCAACACATTGTTTTAACCCTTGACATTCATCAAGGGTTATGTCGCATTGTGATGTTTATTAAGGGTTACCTTGCATTTTACTTTCATCAAGGGTTATGTCATATTGTGATGTTTAACAAGGGTTACGTTGTGTTTGATGTTCATCAACGATTATTCCACATTACAACATTGCTCAAGGGTTATGTTGCATTGTGAGAATGCCCAAGATGTGAAAGATTAATAATGTTATATTCAATGTTGAGAAAATTTCATGTTACATTGTGAACTATGGCCATGTGGTTTACTAAAGTCAATCATGTTTAACTATGGTCAAATTAAAGTTAGGCATGGTTAACCAAAGGAAGCCATAATTAAGTAAACTCAAACATGACTTTCTAATATCAACCATGGTTGACTATGGTCAAACTAAATTCAAACATGGTTTACCAAATTCAAGCATGGTTTTCTATAGGGTCTCGTATATGTCGACACAACTTAAGATATGACACATTAACAATGTCACGTTCGATGTTCATCAAGGGTTAGTCCCATTGTGATGTTTATCAACTATACATTGCATTCGACGTTCATCAAGGGTTATGTTGCACTTGACGTTCATTAAGGGTTATGTTTCCTTATGACGTTCATCAAGGGAAAATAATTTTGTGACATTATTCAAGGGTTATGTTGCAGTCTGACAATCCCCAATATGTGAAACATCAATAATTTGACATTTTCATCTTACGATGTCAAGTTTAACCACTTTGTTCACTAAAGTCCACCATGGTTAACTATGGTGGACTATGTAACATTCATCGAGGGTTATGTCAAGCATGGCTAACCAAAGTCAACCATGGTTAACTAAAGTCAAATATAACTCGCTAAAGTCAACCATGGTTGACTATGGTCAAAGTAAATTCAAACATGATAGACCAAAGTAAACCATGGTTCGATACAGTATCCAATATATGCAGACAAAACTAAAAATGTGACACATTAATAATGTGACATTGACATTCATCAAGGGTTATGTCACATTGTGATGTTTATCAATGGTTACGTTACATTCATAGTTCATCAAGCGTTATGCCGCATTACAGTGTTTATTAAAGGTTACGTTGCATTGACGTTCATTAAGGGTTACGTCACATTGCAATGTTAGTCAAAGGTTATGCTACATTACAACAATGCCTAAGATGTGACAGACTAATAATGTGACATTCAATGTTTAGAAACTTTCATGTTGCATTGTGAACTATGGCCATGTGGTTCACTAAATTTAACCATGGTTCACTATGGTCAAAATAAAGTCAAGCATGGTTAACCAAAGTCAACCATAGTTTAATAAAGTCAACCATGGTTTACTAAAGTCAAACATGACTCTCTAAATTCAACCATAGTTAACTATGATCAAGCTAAAGTTAAACATGGTTTACCAAAATCAGCCATGGTTCACTACAGTGTCTGACATATGTCAACACAAATTAAGATGCAACACATTAATAATGTGGCATTCGACATTCATCAATGATTATGTCGCATTATGATGTTTATCAATGGTTTCGATGTATTTGACATTCATCAAGGGTTATGTAAACTTGCAACATTGCTAAAGGGTTATGCTATAATGCCACAATTCCCATGATGTGGCAGATTAACAATGTGAAATTCAATGTTAAGAAAAATTCATGTTGCATTGTGAACTATGTCCATGTGGTTCACTAAAGTCAACCATGGTTAACTATGGTCAAACTAAAGTCATGCATGGTTAACTAAAGCAAACCATAGTTAAGTAAAGTCAAACATGACTAGATAAAGTCAACCATGGTTGACTATTTTCAAACTAAGCTCAAATATGGTTTACCAAAGTCAGTCATGGTTCACTATAGTGTCTAGTATATGCTGACACAACTTAATATATGGCACATTAACAATGTCGCATTTGGTGTTCATCAAGGGTTATGTCACATTGTGATGTTTATCAATGGTACATTACATTTGATGTTCATTAAGGGTTATGTTTCCTCACGATGTTCATAAAGGGTTAAGTCGCATTGTGACATTATTCAAGGGTTATGTTGCATTGTAAAAATGCCCAAGATGTGATACATTATTAATTTGACTCTCAATGTTCAAAACATTTCTTCTTGCATTATCAAGTTTGGCCACTTAGTTCAATAAATTCAACCATGTTTCACTATGGTCAAACTAAAGTTAAGCATGGGTTAACTAAATTCAAACATGAATCGCTAATTTCAACCATGCTTTACTATGCTCAAACAAAAGAAAAACATGGTTGACCAAATTATGATGTTCATTAAGGATTGTGTGACATTGTGACATTGCTTAAGGGTTATGTGGTATTGCGATAATGCACAAAATGTGATATATTAATAATGTGACATTTAATGTTCAAAACAATTCATATTGCATTATGAACTATGACCATGTGGTTTACTAAAGTCAACCATGGTTAACTATGGTCAAACTAAAGTCAAGGAATGTTAAAATCAAAGTTAACCATGGTTAACGAAACTCAAACATGGATTGCTAAAGTCAACCAAGTTGACTATGGTTAATCAAAAGTCAAACATGGTTGACCAAAGTTTGTCATGGTTCGCTATAGTTTCCAGTATATGCCAACATAAGTTAAGATGTGACACATTAACAATGTCACATTCAACATTCATCAAGGATTATGTCGCATTGTGATTTTATTAAGGGTTACATTGCATTCAACATTCATCAAGGGTTATGTCGCATTGTGATGTTTGTCAAACATGGCTAACCAAAGTCCACCATGGCTAACTAAAGTCAAACATGACTCCCTAAAGTCAACAATGATTGACTATGATCAAACTAGAGTCAAACATGCTTTACTGAAGTCACCCATGGTTCGCTACAGTGTCTTGTATATGCTAACACAATTCAAAATGGGACAAATTAGATTTTTTTTGTTGGCTAATGGGAAGAACCCCCTTGACTAGTAGGTTTTCCATTGGCTAAGTTATCACGAACCAAGGGCATCTAAGCCGTCAAAATCACCCGAGGATTGCACCCGGCCTAGACCGCACCAACCCTTAACATGGTTGGATTTTTGGTATCCGTGGGATTTGAATTGACGACTTTTCCGCTTAGGGGGTGTCCTAACCATACCTCGCCACCAAGTGTTCTACATCTCATGAATAAAATGTGACATATTAGTTATTATATTATTAATTATTTAAATAATATAAC
>LPNX010304023.1:87560-97670 GCA_001517045.1 Pseudotsuga menziesii
CTTCTGATATTCAGCACCCAAAATGGCTTGGCTATGATCGGTCTCTAACTAGATTCTTTGTAGTTGTTATTATTTCTTAAATCTTCCCACAAAATAAATTTAGTATATGCAATGAGTATCTTAATTGGCATGGGGGTAAAGTGATATTTTTTATTGGAATCTAAAATTGGAGTCTTTAATGAGTGCTTCAACAATAGACGCTATTGGTGCTTTTCTTGATATTTTGTTGGATTGGGAAAGAGTTATTATCTAGTCAGAAACAAGATCATAACAAAAAGAGGCAAGCTAATTTGTGCAAAGAAAACCAAGCACAAGGCCCAGCTCAGGTTGGCCAAACAGTTGTGGAATCCAAAGCTAGATCTTCACAATCTATAGAATCCAAGATTGGATGGTCTGCAAAGGACATTAGAGTCTCTTTGTAATAAATCCAACAATAATACCAGTAGATAAATCCAGAGATAGTAGAGAATATAGGAAAGTGTTGGACACACCAAGTACACTGAGAGGGGGGTGAATTAGTGTGCACAAGTTTTGTTACTTTTCAATTTTAACAATCAACAACTTATTCAATATTATGCATGATCACATTAACATTATATCATCATCATCATCATCATCATTATCATCATCGCATAAGAAGCATAGCATGATAAAAAGTACACCATATTTTATATGGAAACCCAAGTCCAAGGGGAAAAGCCACAAAAGCCTTTATAATAATAATTATCCAGCAAAAACTAGGAGTAAAAAAAACCCTTATTACAATGGCTTCATTTCTCCATCTACAACTGGAAGGAGGATACAACCCCCTGATTTACAGGCTATGACCTGAAGGAAACTACAACCCCCTAGTTCTCCAACTACAACCAGAAGGAGGCTACAACTCCCTTTCCTTTCCCTATTATGCCACTATGATATGAAGATATAAAAAACGACTATACTGATACCGTGGACCTTCTAATCAACACCTGTATTATACTACACAATCTGTACCACACTACATAACCACTTCCTATTAGAATTTTATCATTAAGCTAGCATTATATTAGGATCTTTATCTGAGAGAATAACAAGCACATCAATCAAACACAAGAGACAATGAACATAATGTTCATCCTTGGGGAAACCATAAATGGTGAAAACCTTGCAACTTCCTCAGAGATAGAATCAACACCAAAAGTAAAACCTGAAAACATCAAGATGATATCCATAGCTTCTATCTCTCTCTCTCTCACACTGATAGATCTTCTCCTATGTCACTCATGCAATCCAATGAGTGAGTGTGTGTGTGTTATAAATAGAGAGTCTCACTCTCTATTTATATTGTTCCGTTCACTTAACATTTAATTCTGTTATGTAGGCTCGAGTAATCCTAACTCAGTTATGTAGGCTCGAGTAACCATAACTGGGGTACTAATGACTCGACTTACATTAACTCACCTAGGGCCAAATTCTCTAGGAGAGTCTAATAACCCAAGGGCCCTACAACTACGGGGACTTTATCCCTTGACCAATAGGAGGGTTACCCATAATGACTTGACATGACTTGTTACATTATAGAAACTTCTCGATAGGAACATCGGGGTATGACATGACTCAAATACATTACAGACACATCCCGGAATAAACATTGGGGTACAAACATAAGATATACGGATGAATACATTCTGAAGTTACAAATACATCAACACTCCCTCTTAAATAGGAAGGTATTCTATCAACACAATCTATCATCACAAGTCTTCTTCTTTGTATCATCTAGATCATCATCAAGTCATCTTCGTCTTCAAGTCATCTTCGTCATTGGATCTGGATCATCACTCGATCTGGATCACTACTAGACATCATCACTGGATTTGGATCATCACTCTATCTGGATCATCACTGCTGGATCATCATCATTGGATCTGGATCATCATCACTGGATCTGGAATATTGTCACTGGGTCATCATCACAGGTGCTATATCTTGATTCTTATCATCATAGGAATCTCTATCGATCCAGCCCTTTTTCATGTTGGATGTACATCTATAGAGCCAGTCCTTTTTCATACTGGATGTATCATCACACAGAGCTAGTCCTTTTTTCATACTAGATGTGGCATCCACTCAGAGCTAGTCCTTTTTCATACTAGATGAGTCTTCACAGAGCCAGTCCTTTTTCATACGAGATGTGTCTTCACAGAGCCAGTCCTTTTTCATACGAGATGTGTCTTCACAGAGCCAGTCCTTTTTCATACGAGATGTGTCTTCACAGAGCCAGTCCTTTTTCATACGAGATGTGTCTTCACAGAGCCAGTCCTTTTTCATACGAGATGTGTCTTCACAGAGCCAGTCCTTTTTCATACTAGATGTGGGATCCACTCAAAGCTAGTCCTTTTTCATACTAGATGAGTCTTCACAGAGCCATCCCTTTTTCATACTGGGTGTGGAATCCACATAGAGCTATTCCTTTTTCATACTAGATGTGTCTTCACAAAGCCAATCCTTTTTCATACTGGATGTGGGATCCACAAAGAGCTAGTCCTTTTTCATACTAGATGTGTCTTCACAGAGCCAGCCCTTGTTCATGCTGGGTGTGGAATCCATACATACAACTGACAATCGAAGGAACCAATCCTCTCACCATGTCACAGCTCTTACATCTAACCATGGAAGGAACCAATCCTCTCACCATGTCGGAAGAGCACAACACTTATATCTGACCATGGAAGGAACCAATCCTCTCACCATGTTATAATGGAACAACACTTATATCTGACCATGGAATGAACCAATCCTCTCACCATGTCAGAAGGCTCACGAAATCATCACTTCCCTTTGGAGGGAACCTTGATCTAGAGAACACCAAGCTTCTCCCTGAAGTACTTAAACTTCACTCTGGCCATTTCTAGCATAGAATCACATCAAGGATGATTACATCCAAGGATAACTTGCAAGCTTCGCCAGGACCAATTACATCCAAGAACAACCTACAAGATCGTTTACATCTGAGCAACCTATGAGATTCTCCAGGATTTATGCTCAGACAACCTGTCTCACCAGCTATGCTAGAATTCCCTCTTTCGAGAGATCTCAATCTGTATCACAAACTCGAGCCTCACTGCTCCTCTCTACATCATACCAAAAATGCAAGTCAGATCAATCAAATCAAATAGTAGTTTTCAAAAGAAACATACTACCTCCCAAATAGCAAGTGGCAACATCTTTTGCCTCAGCTATACTCAGTTCCATGCAAGACTCCATCCTACCAACCAAGAGATCACACATGATCTCATACTGAAGAAGCACCCCAAAGTGCTCTTCCTATCAACGGCACTGCCCAATCTGAATCCATATAACCTTCCAAGTTAATCTTCCGATTCATATCATACTTGCAGCCATCAAGTGAACATGTCTTAATGTGTTCACAACAAAGCAAGTATCTGGTCTTGTATCCGTTAGGTACATCAAGGAACAAATCATCTGACAATATATTGTGGCATCAATCGACTCTAATGAAGCAACAATCAATAGCTTCAGGTTCGATGCCATAGGTGTGGTCATGCAATCCATCATCCTGAACCTATTCAGGATCTCTATTGTATACTTCCCTTGTCCACACCTCCATTCCTATAAAATAGTGCATCGACACATAACAGGAGCATCACTGGTCTTCCGCATTCAACCTTGAAGCAAAGGTTGGAATCCACTTTACTCTCAATAAAGCCTAGAGTCATCAGTAATCTATCCATCCTGTCATACCATGTCGAACCTTAGGATCTTCTGTAGTCACTCCCTTTGAAGCATCATACTCCCTCTGTCTTCCATACTCTATGCACTGAAACATTCTATACCGGAGTGACAAGTAGCCTCCTATGCTACTAATCTTCTATGTATCCATCTAGGATCACTCGATACCAAGATCCTCTATCTTGAACCTTTTCAAAAGTTATTCTTTCACCCATCTGTGAGCTTGTCATCCTTGATCAACCTTGTAGCAAAGGTTCAGATCTTCATTAAGCTCATCATGTATGTGTTATCCCATGGGTGTCTTCTGAGCTCGTACAAGGCCTTCTTTCATTTGCACACATGATTCTTCCTATCATGTGTCTTCACTTGCAGTGACTGCAAATGTCTCTTCGTAGTCTATGCCTTCTTTTCGTGAAAATCCTCATGCTACAAATCTTGCCTTGTATCCCACGATGTTTCCATCTAATGCATGATGGAACTATGATCTTTCCTTCATGTATCAATACTGCATCCTAGACATGATTCTTCTTGAACTGATCTTCCCTTTGTTCTTGGAAGGTTCTGCATCAATGATGTCACTGCATTCATTATATTATTTTTCATTTTTAAATGTCATCACTTGTTCTTCGGAACAAGTCTCATCCTTCTTTGCTTGTAGCCGATTATGTATGCGATCTCTCCTACAAGTCAAATACATTTGTATGGTTAGAAACATTTCATAAGGAATATTCATGCTGGAAAATTCTTATGCATAAATATATGATCATGCAACTACTTTAGCTAATACAACATTCATCCATATATCACAAAAACTTTTCTAGATACCTTCCATATCTACTAGGACAACATTGAGTTTGTGCACTAATCCAATATGTCAGCAAAGAGGTTTCATTCTAGATAAGTAGCAATGGAGAGTTGTATAGCACCATGAGCTACTTACCCATCACATGCATATTAGTAGTATACTGTCATTAATGCAAACATTCTATCATGCATAATACATTAACTGAATATAAACAAATGCATAACAAAAACAATATCATGAAATGACAATTGAATACTTATCTTTATTTGTTTCGTGGGTTGACTCCTTCTTGAGCCTTAATCTTCATCATCTTCTTCATTCATAATAGCTTTGTTTCTTGTCCAAATGCTAAGGTGGATAAGAGGTTCTTCAAGAGTTGAGTTCTTCATATTTCTCATTGGTTGAGGGATCTCCTTTGGATGGTGAGAGCTTGATCTTTAGTTGCTCCCATCTTCTCTTCTCTTATTATGTGTGCTCTTCCCAAAGTCTATTGAAAGTAATCACACATTCCTTGCATGAATGAATCCCATGATCCTGGGAGGTCATTCAAGGCGGCTATCACCACTTCTACATTCTCCACTCCTTCTTCTACTACTACAAGTTGTTCTTTTATTTGTGAGACCCTTGTAAAGTATGACTGCATGGTCTCTGCATTCTGGATCTTCACATTCTTCAACTAGTTTCTTAAGGTCATATTTCGATTTATGTTCTTACCTTCAAATAGCTTGGTCTAGGAATCAAACATCTTCTGTGTCTTTAGGAAAGACACTTGTGGTACAAGTTGATCTGTGATTGAATCAATAATGATCTTCTTGGCCTTAACCAAGTTCTTCTTGTGTAAGGCTTCTAACCTCATCTCCCTCTGGAAATGGAACCTCTCTACTCATGTAGGTGTCCAATCCATTTTCTTCAGAGAGATCATATACTTCCATACTCAAAAGTTCTCAACTTCACCAAGCTTATCATCAAGCTGATGTGATAGATCACTTTGAAATGAGAACCTCAAATGAAAATAGCAAAGGATTAGATCTTAGTGATTTGAGGTGTTCGTCCTGGTTCTGGAGCAGGCTAATCTAGGGTTTATCATAGAAACCCTAATTTTCAAAACTTGGAATCTTTTAGATCTGATTGGATAGACAGATAGATCTCTTCAAATGGAGCTGTCCAATGTACTCCTTTTTTTAAAACAACGTAGGGAAGCTCCCAGAAGAGGAAGCCCTAGTTTTCCAATTTCTTCTACAGAAATGCCTATCACTATTTCTGTAATATCTCTGAAATTAATTCTCCTCTGTGTCTAAAATTTTGCACTGAGGTAACCTCACATGTCCCTGATCCAAAACCATAGGTTTAATCAAAATTGGTTTCACCACTTTGGATTTATGATCCTTTTCCCAAGGTGACCTATTACAAGACTGTTCCAAATAGTGAAGTTGTACAGACTGCCACGTGTCATTGTTTCATCTTCTAGGTCTAAAATTTGGAAAAAATAAATTAAAGTCCATGCCCTCTATGGAAAATCTTTAGGAATTCCATTTGGACCTCTATATCCCAAGCTATAACAATTCTCCCCAGGTGTCTTGTTTAGGGATGAATTCTGGAAGAGGCTGGAACCCTAACTTGGAGGGATCATATCTCCCAGAATAGAATCTGAGGCTGAATTTTGGAAACTGTGTTCATCAAGAGTTTATATTTGGTCCCTGCAATTTTCAGCTCTTGATCCTTCGCCAATCTCAGGATATAGCAAATGTACCAAAACTTATCAGTTTTAGTATTTAGGGTTTTTCTAACTCAGGGTCAAACTAGGGTTTGACTTTCTCAGAGTTTCACCCAACCAAATTTCTTGATCCAGGTCTCTAAACTTCAATTTTGATTAGGAGAATAATCCTATGTCTGGCTCACTCAAAAATTCCTCTTCTGTAGAAAGCCCTAATTTTCGCATCGAAAACTGAAAATGCTCAGAATCGAATTCCACTTCGACAGAAAAATGCGCCCTTTAATGGAGATTCAGCCTAGCATACTTTTGCTGATGGATTGTTGAGAGAGACACAAAAATTAAGAAGCCCTATCTTCTGTAGTTTCATAATGTCTTCTTCTTAGGTTAGCTCTAATACCATGTTAGAATTTCATCATTAAGCTAGCATTATATTAGGATCTTTAACTGAGAGAATAACAAGCACAACAATCAAACACAAGAGACAATAAACACAGTGTTTGTCCTCAGGGAAACCATAAATGGTGAAAACCCTGCAACTTCCTCAGAGATAGAATCAGCACCAAAAGTAAAACCCGAAAACATCAAGATGATCTCCATAGCTTCTGTCTCTCTCTCTCACATTGAGAGATCTTCTCCTCTCTCACTCATGCGCCCCAATGAGTGAGTGTGTGTGTGTTATAAATAAAGAGTCTCACTCTCTATTTATAATTTTTTGTTCACTTAACCTTTAATTATGTTACATAGGATTGAGTAATCCTAACTCAGTTATGTAGGCTCGAGTAACCACAACTGGGGTACTAATGACCCAACTTACATTAACTCACCTAGGGCCGACTTCTCTAGGAGAGTCTAATAACCCAAGAGCCCCACAACTGCGGGGACTTTAACCCTTGACCAATAGGAGGGTTACCCACAATGACTTGACATGACTTGTTACATTATAGAAAATTCTTGATATGAACATTGGGGTATGACATGACTCAAATACATTACATGATCTAGATGGAGATCGGTGGCCACCCACCTATTCCACTGGCTCAAAACAATTGTCCATTGTGGTAGTTTCCTAGTTATTTTTCGGTAGTTTTTCAAGTCCTAAACTTCCGGGGCCGTTTTGAGACCTTAAACGATGTTTTTTGGAGATTCGGGGCCAAATGATTGCCATTGGCATGCATTTGTCTGACCAAAAGTTATAAATCTTATATAGACCTTTCCAACGAGCTATCGAACACCCAAATCGGAGATCGTATGCAAAAGTTATGACCCTGGGAAGTTGACTGTTCAACTTACTACCTTGGGGCTTATGACGGTTCATCTTTTAGGGTTACGTTTTGGGACTTTTGGGGTTCTCACCTCATTCTTATTATAAATAGGCCCCTTTGGCCTCATTTTGTATCAAGCTTAGCATGAATGAGCGTAGCAGTCACATCTCTTCTCAGAGATCGCTACCACCATTCTAGCAATTGTATTACAGTCTGTTCTATTTCCACCATTTAATAGAATATGTGTTTACTGTATCTCTGTTATGTTTGCAAAATGTCTGTTATTATGTTTCTGTATATGTACTTTCATTTCATTCACGCATAAATCTGGATCATTACAGACACATCCCGGAATAAACATCGAGGTACAATACATAAGATATACGGATGAATACATTCTAAAGTTACAAATACATCAACACTTCCACTACTAACCACTGTTCATATGATCACTACTCATCAACTAATCATTGTCGACTGTATCACACTACTCATCAACCTGTCCGATCAAGTTGTACCAATCAATTTGTTTCTCACATCAACTGAATCAGTCAATCTAAGTTTGCACACTAAACTTCATCTACCTGGGTCAAACCAACTACTCATACAACTCAACCAATCTGAGTCAAACCAACTGCACATAAGGAAACTTGTGCCAATCTTTCTCAACTGAACCAACCTGTCCCAAGATGCTTGTGTATATTTTCCAAATCAATCATATACTTGTGCTAATCTAATCAAGTGCTCTGTCAGTCAACCAACCCTTCTTACTTGGCCTAGTTCATCAAGGGACACATTTAAGAAACCAAGAGAATTCACATACGGTCAACCAAACTATGTCCAATCACACTCAACTCAATGACACAACAACCAACCTCAATCATAGTCAAGGAATACTTGATAGTTAAACATGATATACCTCAACCAAATAACCTGAGCCAATAAGATAAAACACTTAATGAACTATTTCAAACTCAATCAATCTCATATACTCTTAGACACAAAAGTATTTTTCACACCACTCAAATCAAGTCAACAAATCAAGCAAATATCAAGCAAATAGTCACTTACAACACGGTCAAAGGTTGTCATTAACAATCAATAATAGTCAATATCCACTTAGGTCAAAGACACAATGATCAACACTTCCCAAACCAGTTTTCAAAGAAACACTTAGGTTGAGAAAATAAATCACTTACAAGATATATTCACTTACATGTCAACTTCTCATTCAAAACTACAATATACAACAGTCAAGATAAACACCAAGATCTATGATATGTGTCAAGATCACATCAAGATATGTGTCAATATAACCATCACCATAGAGTCCATAACATATTCAATCACTTCAAAGGTATATACCAATACAGAGGCTCACATACTAAGATCAAATATGAACTCTATTTGTGAGAGACATGTTCCATCACAAGAGAAACCTACAAGCATGAACCATACCTTTTTTATGATCACAAGATGAAGAAAAAGTAGAAAAAAAAAGAAACTCTATATCATGTCAACACATATCCCTTGTAACAAGATTTCAACGAGACAAGAATTTTGTAATTCTGATTTCCTTATGAGAAAGTTATGTCAATTTTAGTGAAGATTCCCAAAAATTTCTCCTCCACAAAATTTCACACTTTTCTCCAAGAGTTGTGAAATACCAAAGAGATAATTGATTGATGAACACATGAAATGTTTGATATCTTATTTATATAGGTCATGGAGGAATGCTAGTATCTCAAACTATGTCGACATGCAATTCAAAATTACAAATAATTAAATTCTCTTTTGTTTGGTCGGTTCACCCAAAAAGGTGGGGTACACCAACTTCAAAAATTCATATCTCTTCAACTGTAAGGAGTTAGAAGATTATCCACATATAAACAAAAATGGCTTGAGAAGGAATATCTCCCTATGATGGGTTTATTTGCAAATTCTTGGTATAATACCCTTAAATTATTTAATTTGTTCAGGACTCCAAAGATTCAACACATAAAGGTGTCAAAGACCATGTTACCTTATGCATAAGTTCCAAGGTCAAAGGATTCAATGGAAATCATCAAAGGCATGAGGGATTCGATGGTATTCACATACACAAACTTCACATCAACAAAGAGGATGGATCCATTATATACTCATCATATCAAGGGCATCAAGGACCCCAACACCACCAATCAAGTGGGGACAAATACTTTTTCAAGAATATCATCATCATATTCAAGGTATCCATATCATTAAAAACATATCCAATGGTTCCGCTATATTTATTAATCACCAAAAGATTACCAATACCCAAAAACAAGGGTACAAAGGCCTCAGCACTAGTTTGCAACACCTTATGGGCTGCATGTGCATGATCACAAGGCTACAACATGCCAATGACCATATAGTGTCCAAGGGAAATCAAACCACCATATGCGTAGATTCAAGACCCAAGTCTCCACATGTAAGAGTATCAAGATCTAATCTTGTGGACTCAAGGACTCGACAAGAACACAAAAACCTCAATACCATCCAATGCAAGCAATGGGCTCCAACATCGACACATCAAGGGACTTACACACATGAGCCACATCATCCATCCAAAAACC
>LPNX010304023.1:101138-115605 GCA_001517045.1 Pseudotsuga menziesii
TAGGGTTAACTTGAGTTTTTAAAGGTTGGTGCTACTACAAATTGGCCTTAGTTTTGAAGCCACCGAGTAGATTATGTCCTGCGTCACTTCATTAAGATTTGTTGTTTTAGTAAATGGTTCGAGGTCTCCTTTTACACTATTTCTCGTGGTTTAACGTAGGGGTGCCCCTATCCCCTCTTTTGTTTCTCTTTATGATTAAGAGCCGAGTAAAATGAGTATAAGTGCTAAGCATGATGACAAAATATCAGGTGCAAAGATTTCTCTAAATCACCATATTACCCACCTATTTTTTGTCGATTGTGTTTTATTATTCGAGATGGGATCGGGGGATTAATTGTATAATTATCATCATATTGTTAAGTTTTTTTATTTGGATTTTGGTATGGAGATGAGTCAGCAAAAATCTTGTCTTTATCACCACAATGCTAATGAAGCATAGGGGGATATTATTTGTAACCTTAATTTTCCCATCGATTTCGAACCTGTCGAGAATGGAAAGAAGTATTTGGGGTATTTTATCAAGCCAAGCCATTATCATAAGGAATATTGGAAGTGGTTTTTTATGAAGGTTGACTATAGAATAAAATTTTCAATATTCAAGTGGTTGTCTTTGGGTGCTAGGTTGGTTATTGTGAAATTTGTTTTGGAGAGTGTTCTGATTTTTTGGATGGTTATGTCCCAAATTTCTCTTTCCATCATTGACAACATTTAGAGGAATATGATGCACTTTCTTTGGGATATTCAGTTGTAATTTGGGAAGTATCACCTTGGGATTTGGTACAATATTTTCCTCCCCAAATATTTGGGATGTGGGGGTTAAAAAACCTCTATTGTTGCTTCTAGGATATAAGCTTAAAATCCCTTTGCGAGTCCTGATTCGACTAGGAATGTGGTGCCATATTTTTTGTGAGTGGGAAAAGCATGAAAAAAAGTGTGTGGGACAAGATTCAAATAGTTGGCTGGGATTTTCAAACACTTTCAACTGGTTGGGGAGATGGATTTCTTGGTGTGGGGTCGATGGTTTAAGTGTGGTAATTGGGGTTGATCTGTTCATCGGTGGTAAGGATTTATACTCTTTAACAGATGGTTTGGTATCTTGGTTTTCCACATAAGGGATTAGCAAGAAAGAACATTGCACGAATGCAACCTCCAATTCCCTTGATACTTAGTGGCCCTTAGCTATGGGCTTAGGAATCTTGAATGTTTCTGATACTTGATGGATGTATTTCTGTATAGGATTGAGACACAATGGTATGAAACATAAACACACACAAATTCATGGGCACTAGTTGTTAGAGGCAATGAGAAATCCTCTTCCCCTCCTCTAGAAACACTAGAGGAGGTAGTACAATATAAAATCATGGAGGAATGGACTAAAATAGAATGAGAATTGAATCTCAAAGTAAGTGGGTTATCTCTACCTCTTCCAATCTACAAACCCTATGGTGATTAGAAATTCATTCCTTTATGATGATTTAGATATTCAATATGTAACCCTCTATCATTTGTGGATTGGGTCCAATTTCACTCTCTTTCTCTGATTAAGGTCTACAGTTGATCGACTTCAATCTCTCAAATCCAAGTGAACGCTATTTTCACTTCCCAGTAATATCTTCCTTGATAAAGAACTCACCAGATCACAAGTTTCAGAGATCAAATGATCCAGGAATAAAGTTAAACCTGCACACAGGGAAAGGAAATGGGCAGTCATTAGGAACCTCATAGTAGTCATTAGAGACTCTTTTCCACATGGATGGGTACCTTGAACTAGAGATTCAAAATGGTGGTCCTGCTAGGAGAGACAATAGGGTGCATGCATATCCACTAACTATTGGAATGACAATGGGTATTTTCAATCATCACTGGGCCTATCGTATGATTCTCATTGGTCATCAAACATCCTATTCAACACCAAGATGCAAGATAATTTTGTTCAACCTCTCTGAAACATTATATGATTCCATCAATTTTCAACATGAAAACAAAAACAAGGAGTTAGAGGGGTGTCAAAGACTTAGGTTTTGTTTCTTGCTTCATTACATATTCCCTCTAGAGTTGAGTCTCTTTCATGTCCATAAATGAGTTTAATAGGATTTTTTGGGTTTGGGTCCATGGTGTTTCCCCTCTCCTAATATACTTTTACTTGCAGTCTATTATTTGTTGGTTGTGGAGCCTGATCTTCCAAATTCATAGATGTTATTGTTTATTTGTGTTTGTACCCTAGGTTCACTGTACACTCATCCCAGATGGGGGTTGCAGGGGGACATCGTCCCCCCACGGGGGTCTAGGGGCCAACGGGACCTCGGTGGGGGTTCGGGTGCAACCCTCCCAAGAAAGGGGGTTCTGTGGAGAAGCCCCTAAAGGAATTTTTTTGGTATGTTTCTTGGCCAATTGTTTGTGGGCCCATGGTATTGGGTGACCTATAGTATTTTCCCATGGTATTTACCCTATAAAATGAAATCATTGTAATATGGTCGTGTATTGTATTGTAGCATTGTAAACAATCTCTGTGATTGTGTGAGAGAGACTATGAGTGTGTGGAGAGGAAGTGCAGCAGCTTTGTTGTAGGTTTTAACCCTTCATTTTGCTATACTGTATAATAATAAAGGACTGGAAATTTTCGTGTGTATGTATCCCATCTTGGGTGAACCACGCTATATATGTGTCTCTATTGTAATGTGTTTAATGTGTTTGCATATTGTTTAATTATTTAACTGTATAATTTCTATTTCTCTGCAATCCTCTTTTCTAACATTATTTTTCTCTAGCGCCGTGATCATATTATATTCATAATGGGCCTAACAAGGACCCCATTATTGATTTATATTCTAGTATCATCTATTACATGGAGGTTATGAATTTCATTCTCTTTGGTGACTTGAAATCCCACACTGTATTCCTTTCCATGACTAATCAAATGACATGTTATGCATACAAGAGATTGACTTAGAATCAATTGGCATTCAATGGATGTATAGTGATGCATTGATTCCTCTCACATCTTATGGTTGACAACTTTTACACTGAGGGTAATCTCTAGAGTTTTTTTATTTTGAACGATCTCTGAGGTTTCCCAAAATCTTTCCACATCCCCCCCATGAGGTCCCACCTCGCATTACCTTCTGCTTCAATGAGGGGGGGACATACGCCTTTTCTACCCACTTCCAATAGATGCTCCCATCTGAGATCCAATTCTCTTTACTTGATTATGCCTCTAACAAGTATGATTACCTTTTAGCCACCATTTTGGATGTCACCCTCAAATCCTACCCTCACTCCATCTAGTCCACTTCCACCTCCCAAAAAAACCAATCCTTTCTTATGAACTAATGGTATGAATAATACTGCAAGACCCTCCACCGCAAACTTCGGTATGCATTCACCAATGCTCACCCCTCCTAACCTTGCCTCAAATATTCTTGTAATTTTCTCCTTCTCTACAAAAAGGCATATTTGTCTCTCGAAGAATATATTCCTTATCCATTTACCCTACTCTCTCCCCTAAAAACTTTGAGCGTACCATACTACCTAGTTTCTCCCCCTTCCCATCCGACCTTGACTCTAACTCCACATTTTCCCACATAACCACTCTCTATGGTATTCTTCGATAGGCACAAATTTAGGTTACCTCACCACCATCCTCATGTTGCTTATTTTTAGATATTGGAATCAAAGAGGTTTCTTGGATGATGAACAACAAGAAAGCAACATATGATGAAGGTTTTTAGGTAGAGTTCTTTAAGCATGGTATTTGTGCTTTGGTTTCTTACCTGGTTGATCTCTTCAACCATGTGGTGCATACAATTTTTCCTTCAGCTTGATCACATCACATCACTAACCCAATATACAAATCAAGCCTTAACTCATATCCCAACAATTATAGGACAATCAATTCTAAGGGAAAAATAGGATTATGACTTGATCATTAGACCATTGATGGAATATTTACCCTTCAGGCCATCATTATCTAGGAACAACATTGGTCTTTAAGAGTATATTTATTCTTTGTAAATTTTTAGAAGGCTTTTGACTCCATCTTGATAGATTCCTTGTTCCATAGGTTTAAAGACATTGACATCTCCCATACCTTACTCACTTCCATCATGTGCCTTTATGGGTCGGTTTTTGGTTTCCTCTACATAATTCATGGGATGTCATATTTCATTAAGAGTACTATCATATTTAAATAGGGATGCCCCATGTACCCCATAATTTTTGGGATTTATATTGATGAGTTAGAGTCCTTCCTTAATGAGCATATCTAAGAAAAATACAAGTGTCGCATCCACCAGGTTCTAATATCCATCTTGATTTTCAATAATGATGTGGTCTTCCTTTCGTTGTCTCCAGCAGGATTATAGAGATAGTTAGATACCTTATCTCTCTTCTGCGACCTTTGGTAGTTTACGATCAACTTGGGTAAAACAAAGGTTATGATTATCAATGGGTTAAAGAAGTTTGTATACCTTCATTTATTCTTTAGAGGGGAGGAGATCAAGATGACCAACACATACATGTACTTTGAAGTATGGTTTTATGGAACCCTTTTGAGTTTGTGACTATCCCCCCAACCTCATATTGCCAATGGTTATGGGTATTTATCCATTCTTACGAGATAATGTTTTTTCCACCATTTTCATGACATCTCATCTAAGATGTCTCTCATGGACTCCCTTATTCGACCCATTGTTCTCTATGGATCAAAGATCTAAGGGCCTTCCTTATTGGATTATGATTAGGAATTATTTGAGAGAATCCATTAAAATCTTATCCTTAGGAACATCATTAGATGAAAGCATACATTTCCTCATCACATCATGCTAGCATAGTTTGGGGCTTGACTCTTTTGACTTGAGATAGTGTTCATAATGGTCTCTTTTCTACATCACATTTGGAGCTTAGCCAACTCAACGAAAGGGAATATAAGTGCCCATACTTGTATTATTGTTCCTCTAACACCATTTATCTATCTAACCCATTAGGTCTGGGAAAGGTTGTTTTGCAATGGTGTCATATCTTTTAGGGTATGTGGGAATTTAGATTGATTGCCTCCTTCAGTTTCAGTATTCCTTGGATTTACTTGACCATATCCTACAAACCAAATAGGTGATAAATAAGATCATTAGAGATGATATTTATAGATAATTTATCCAAATGAATTTAGTTAACCCCCTTGGTGGGTTATGCCCAAAGATGGCCTTTAATGAGAAGCATTTCTTTGATCTTAGGGATGGGTTCATCGCTCGACTATAATATAAATTCCAACACTGGGTACATGCTATTAGCATGCCTTTAGGCTAATTTAGAGTGGCCTCTCATAGAATTCAGGTTGATACAAGCCATGAAATTGATCAATTGGACATGAGGTCAATATCGACGAGAACTTCCTATTCCCATTTACTATCATATCAGGGGGCAGTTTCATTGCTTATTCAAAGGGTCTTAGACCCTCAACAACTTCTTCAAGTATTTGGATCAATAATGTTTAGCATGTTGAAATAATCTAACTTCAAATAATATTCTACTTGTACTTCACATTATTATTATTCATCCTTCAGGAGATGTTATTGATATAAAAGGTCATGTAAATGTCATGAGGTAAACCCTCGGTTGTAAGTGAGGTTAATAGCACCCAGAAAATAGGAATATAATTATTATTGTGAAGTTTACCTAGGTAGTTTGGCACTACCACTTAGGTAGGTTGGCCCGGTTAGGTAAAATTTTAGTTGGGAAACTAGTATAAATAGGGAGGCGCTCTCCCTCATTTGTACACACTTTCTCACACTTATAGTGTGTAAGGAGAGAAAGAAGGAGTGACAAAGAAGGAGAAGGACCAGTGACTTTTTTGTTTTATATATTATGCTTGGGGTTTGGTCTATCTATCCATGAGACCTTGTTCTTTCATCATTGCATACTGATAATCTATATTGAAGAAGTTTTGATGGGTTTTTCCCTTCACGGTTTTCTCGGGATAGATTGTTGTGTACCTTGTGATTGTGTTTCTTTCATTGATCGTATTTATGTTGTTATTATGAAAATGTACTAAATTCTAATCAAGTGAGGACTTAATATATGACAACATATAAAACTTAACATAGTATCTGAGCTATCCTAAAAGGAGCATCTTTCATAAGTAAATATCTCTCTCCTTCTCTGGACAAGGAAATTATGGTTTTATGATAATTGAGTGGAATTTTTTAGTGAAAGTGACATATGGAAGTGTGTCCCTCCTAGGCGCATTTTTTGGCACCAATATTGAAGTTCTCCAGTGGGAATATCCTTTAAAAAGTTAAGATCTAGTTTTTCTTGAAACCAGAAAACCAGAAACTACAGTCTGGAATATTGCAAGTCCATATTCAAGGGTTAGAATTTGTATTCTTCATAAGCTGATTATACCATCATACTCTCCTCAGTCAATCACATATTTTGGTGAGGACAATTTTCATTTCTGAGAAATTTTCAATTTTTTTCATTCTCTTATCTTCAGGATAAGATGTCTCCAAGCACTAAGCTTGATGACAAGTTGGAAGGTATAGAAAACATCTGTTCTTGGATATATAGAATAGGACTCATTCTAGAAGAGAACGATCTTCGAAATTTTATCAAGGGAGTTGTGCCAGATCCTGAAGAAGATGAAGAAAAAGAAAAGTACAAGAAAGACATGATTAGGGAAAAGAGGATTGTAGTTGATTCAATCAAGGATCACTTTATTCCTCGAGTATCCTCTAAGGATACACCTAAGGAGATTTTTGATTCCCTATTAGGAATATATGAAGGAAGAAACATCGACCGAAAGATGAACTTGAGAGCCCAAATCAAAAGTACAAATATCAACAAGGGTGAATCTATCCATGAATACTTCACATGGGTCTCTCAATTCAAAGAACAACTAGAAGAAATTGAAGACGATATTGATGAAATTGAACTAGTAATGACCACTCTCAATGATCTTACTATACCATGGGACTCCTTCATCCAGACAATTTGTGAAAGGAAGGAAAGCCTCAAGTTTGATATCCTATGGGAAGAATGTGTTCAAGAAGAAGATAAAGTAGCTAATCGAGAAGCACTAATTAGAGAATATGACCATGCTCTAACTACTCATACCATAAGAAGAAAAGGAGAGCATCATTTCAAGAAGGAAACTCATAAGGGGTCTTATCCTCCTAAGAAGTTTCAAAAGAATAAAAAGGGAGATTACAAGCATAAATATTTCTCCTCTTATCAATGTTACCATTGTCATAATATAGGACACATTGCAAGAATTTCCAACAAAGAAAGAAGAATTTAAGAGAAATAGTAACAAAATACATCATGCTAACCTAGCAAAAGAAGAAGAAGAAACTTCGAGGAAGTTAGCAAGAGTAGAAGTTGAATAATATGTTCTCTAGAATATGTATATGTCACTAGAGGGTGGTCTGTATGAATGGAGAAGTCACTTATAAGCAACCTTGATCCATGATTCTACAATATCATAGAAGGCTTGCTCACATAAAACTACAAAATCCCTACCACATGTGAGCAAGATAGTCATAGGTATACCCTAAAGATTGATCATGAAGGATGCAACTGTTATGAGCATAATCAGTAATAATAAAACAATAAAATAATTAATAGTTAGGGTGATTAAGAGACACCTAGTTTGGGTGAAGAGTCACCATGAGGACCTATTTATACGGGTCCCTTATCATTGCAAAACAACCATCCTATTATCTATAAAATAATCAATATTATATTCCATTCTTATGGCTTATTTATTATTCATAGTATTTTGGTGATTATTTATGTTAGAGAACTATTATTCAACTCATTTGGTATTAGAGCGATCCAATGCTTGGCCATTATTTACACTTTGCGTAAATTTGTTTTTTAACCATTATCTTAGGGTTTCCCTAAAATTGTGGTCTTTGACCAAGAAGGAAATTAGAAGAGGTAAAGGAATAAAAAGAAGAAGAAGGGAAAAACAACACAAGGTTTATAAAAACCACACGGGTTTTCTAAACAAGTCATAGAATCAAAAAGTAAAAAGAAGAAGGAGGAGAAGAAGAAGAAAAGGGGGAAACAAACAACAATCCATTGTATTATGAAACTGCACTTGTTTTTTTATTATTATAAAAAAACCATTACATTAATAAATACGGGTTTTATGATAAGGGAAAAAGAATTAAATTATAGAGTGAAGGATCAATCATATTTTAAGAAAATATATTATAAGGGTGAGTCTCAAGGATTAATATTTATTTTTAATAAAAGTTAATACCCAATATTTGAACTTGGGTGGGGAGGGTAACATTTTTTTTCTTCCCAACCACCCAATCTACACACAATCCACAAAGAAGTTTTAAGAATAAAAGAAGTCAAAGTTAAAAGTAGTCAAAGGAAGACAAAGTATCACCAAAAAGTTTAAATCAAAGGAAGAATCTTTGAAGAAGTCAAATCCAATTGATGGCTCGTCAAAGAATTCAAAGTCATAAGAATGATTATCTATCATCGAAGAAGTCAAAGACCATGGAAGCTGGTTTGCGACTACAAATATAATAATTAGAAACAAAGTTAAGGTGTTATCGAAGAGACAATGAATATTTACGTGACATGAATACAAAATCGGAATTAATGATTAAACTACATGAGATACAAGAAAGGTTCAAGGAACAAAATATTTCCGACCAGAAAAGACATATAGAAAATTTGTCTGCAAAAATTGAGGAATTAAAAGACATAAGTGATTTCAATTAGATATGAAAAAATAAAGATATAAAGAAAGAAATAAAACATTACGAAGAAAAAATAATGGGCTTGAATAAAATCGTTAGAGACAAGAATGAAAAACTAACACATATATGAAACAAATTAGAAGATCAAGAATTAGAAAACGACTAGCGTCGACAACATATAAAATTTATTTAACAACAAAATGACGTCTCTAAAAAGGCACACAAGTTAGATATCGTAAAAATTAATAAAGCATTATCCAACAATTATGAATAAAATTTCAGATTAAAGAACCATAATAAGACGTTAGTCATGAAAATTAAGAAGTTGAAAAATAGTCAGATGGCAGAACACTCTACAGAAGATATTGAAGGAAAATTTCTAGACAAGTAGGAAGAAAATAGTTGCATCAAAAATAATAATGAAGATCTTAAGGAACAACTTAAGAAGTCCAAAGATGAAAAAAAGTCACAAGTAGAACTGAGTAAGAAGTTTCAAAATGAGAACATGCAGTTAGAAAACAAGTTGGAAAAGATACAAAACAAAACATTAAAACCTCAAGGGATGAAAATACAACTTCCATCTTAGATTAAGGATTAAAAGATGACAGTCGTAAAAGAAAACGACAATGTGAAAATTCTCTATCGACACCCCAATAACAAAAACTGATATCCTAAAAACAAGGAAATGTCGAAAGATAATGGTACTAATGTGATCAATTCTCCTAACGACAGATCGGTAGGGAATCCCAACAGTCATCAACAAATTAATTTGGGATGGATCGATATGTCAACATATCGGAATTTATGCTCTACACTTCAAATATTGTATCGACATGTTTCGTCATCTATGACATCACAAGGAATGATGCAACAACATTATAAGGATTTGAGGAAAAATCCTTTCTAAGAGAGAGGCAATGTTATGAACATAATAAGTAATAGTTAAATAATTAAATAAATAATAGTTAGGGTGATTAAGAGACAGCTCGTTTGGGTGAATAGTCACCATGAGGACCTATTTATATGACTCGCTTATCATTGTAAACAAACATCCTATTATCTATAAAATATTCAATATTATATTTCTTTCTTATGGATTATTTAATCTTCTAATTATTTTGGTGATTATTTATGTGAGTGAACTATTGTTCGACTAAGAAAGAAGAATTTAAAAGAAAGAATAACAAAATGCATCATGCTAACCATGCAGAAGAAGAAGAATAAGAAGAACCTCCCAGAAAGTTAGCAAAAGTAGAATTTAAATAATATGTTCTCTAGAAGATGTATCTGTCACTAGAGGGTGGCCAGTATGAATTGAGAAGTCACTTATAAGAAACCTCTATTCATGATTCTACAATATCATAGAAATCTTTCTCACATAAAATTATAAAATCCCTACCATGTGTGAGCTAGAAAGTCATAGGTATACAAAACCTAAATATTGATCATGAAGGATGGAACCTTGATGAAGACACAAGTCAAGAAAGTTGTATCTCCTAGAGCTGCAGAAACAATGAATAAGTTGAACCTTCTCCTAGTGATAAGAATCCAAAAGAACATGATATTTTGGAGCCCCGAGAACCTCCCCACATGAATATCTCAAATAAGAGAAAGCCATCTTGGGCCCATGATATTATTCAAGAAGCAGAAAAGTATGGTGCTCCAGAAGGCTCCACAAGGTAGAGCAAGAATCCAAATCCATTTCCTAGTTACGTGTCTTTGATGTGTGATCTTGAAGACAAAGAACCTATTTGTTTTGAAGCAGTTGTTCAAAATAAATAATGGGTAGATCTATGATGAAAGAATACTAGTCAATAATAAAGAATGCTGTATGTAGAACAGTTCCCAATCCATAAGGAAAAAGTGTGGTATCTTCCAAATGGATCTACAAGATAAAACATAAAGTCGATGGAAGTTACATCAGATGGATGAGTAAATAGCCTTCATAAATGATGTTATTGAAGAAGAAGTGTACATAGAACAAACAAAAAGGTTTTGAATTTAAGGACACATGTATGTAAATTAAAGAAGGATCTGTACGGATTTAAATAAGCTTCAAGAGCTTGGTATGCAAGAATTGATAGTTTTCTAATGAGATTCAGATTTACCAAAAGTAAGGTTGATCCTAACCTTTACTTAAAGGTTATTGATGATGTATGTGCCATATTATTGTTGTATGTGGATGAATTATTCCTGATAAGTAATGAGAAGCAATTATCAAAGTGTAAAAGGAAGCTTGTTGCTGAATTTGAGATGAAATACCTCTGCTTGATGCATTATTTTCTAGATCTTGAAGTATAGAAGATCATAGAAGGAATATTCCTTAAAAAAGGGGATTATGCAGTGGAAATCCTGAAAATGTTTGACATGTTGGAATGTAAAGCCATGTCCACACCCATGGATACACACTTGAAATTGTTGGTTGATCCTTCGTCAGAATTAGTGGATGTGACACTATATAGACAGATCATTGGTTCACTAATGTATCTAACGAATACATGTCCATATATATACTTTGCTGTGAATACCTTGAGTCGGTATATGGTTGAACCTATACATGTTCACTTGGTATTTACAAAGCATGTGATGAGCTACCTAAAAGCTACGATAGACAATGGTCTCAGTAAAATTAGAGATCATGACTTCAGTCTGCATGGCTATACAGATTTATATTGGGAAGGAAGTGTCTCAGATAGAAAGAGAAGTTTAGGAGGATATTTTAGTATGGGGTCAGCCATAATCTCATGTCTAAGTAGGAACCAATCCTGCATTTCTCTCAACATTGCATAAGCATAATATATTGAAGGTTGTTTTGCCAGTTGTGAAGCCATATGGATTCAGAAGTTTTTATTAGATCTATTCGATCTAGAGATGGATGCTACTGTGATTCTATGTGATAACCAAACATGCATGAAGATGACAGAGAACCCTGTGTTCCATGATAAGATGAAGAAAATAGAAATCCAATACTTCTACATCTATGGCATGGTGCAGAAGGGAGCTATAAAGCTCCAATATGTGAGCACAAATGACTAGGTTGTAGATGTGTTGAGTAAGCCTTTGTATCATGTGAATCTTAAACACTTATGAGACAAGCTTGGTGTTTTCCATAAGTAATTCCCTCAAAAGTGGGAGTAGTATTGATAATAGGGAATCTTGATCACAATAGGTAGCTCAGTTGGGATTGATCATCCTTAGACTTGATCCATAGTTATGAAAGGAAGGATCATATTAAATATTGATCTTTTTGGACTCGATACTGTAATTTTGAAAGGAATGATCATAAAAGATGATGATGTTGGGATTGATCATCCCTAGACTAGATCCCATAATTCCTAAAGGAAGGATCGTCTTAAATATTGATGTTGTTGGGATGGATTCCATAGTTATGAAATGAAGGATCATCCAAGATGATGATGTTGGGATTGATCATCTTTAGACTCTATCTCGTAATTCTAAGACTAAAAGGAAGGATCATCTTAAATATTGATCTTGATGGATTGGATCCTGTAATTCTGAAAGGAAGGATCGTATAAGATATTGATGTTTGGATTTATCATCCTTAGACTTGATCCTATAATTCTGAAAGAAAGGATCGTCTTAAATGTTGATGTGGAAGGACTAATCATCCTTAGACTTGATCTTGTAATTCTGAAAGGAAGGATCGTCTTAAATAATTATGAGTAATGGACTTGATCCTGTAATTCCGAAAGGAAGGATCGTCTAGGATATGAGTAATGCACTTGATCCTGTAACTCTTAAAGGAAGAATTGTCCAAAATGATAGTAGAGGACTTGATCTCATGATTATGATAGGACGGATTCTTTAGAATGATAGTAGTGGACTTGATCCTGTAATTCCGAAAAGAAGGATTGTCCATAATGTTAGTAGTGGACTTGATCCAGTAATTCCATAAGGAAGGATCGTCCAGAATGTTAGTAATTGTATTGATCCTGTAATTCCAAAAGGATCGTCCAGAATGTTAGTAATTGTATTGATCCTGTAATTGTATTTATCTTCTCGGCTACATATGCTCTTTGTCGTGCACCTTGTGCAATCACGGAAAATCAGAAACATCGAGAAAATTTGAAAACGTAGACTTTCGAGATAAGCTAACCAAGATCTAACCCCATTTTGTGGAAAAAGTTTTTCTTGTTTTTGTTTTTCGGTTTTTTTTTGTGATTTGCAGGAAAAGAAATCAAGCATGGAAAATGAGAGAGAAGAGTAAAAAAAAAAAAATCCCCCTTCCTCTTTCCATACTTTTACGTACCTTTTAAGCTTAGCTCACTTGGTCCAAAGTTGCTTTACACCTTGGTAAGTCTTGAGTTCAAGTCTTATCAAGCTACTTTTTAGTGCATGCAATTTCTATTTTCAAGTTATTTTATTGTAAATGTGCATCTCACATAAATAAAATAAAATAAAATTGAGTCACTTAAGTCTTTTAATTTATTGCTGCACTATTTAAAAGTCCCATTATTGTAAAAGTGAACATCACTTATTCTACAAAAGTGATTCACTTCAAAGCAACTTTATTGTAAAAGTGATTATCAAAGGTTGATCTTGGGAAGAGGGGGCTTCTTTTTTTCAGTTGGTCAAGTTAATATCTGCCACGTCACTATTGAAGACATCTTCAACATTTTCTTTGATCAAGCATAACTTCATCATCCGGAATCAGTTTTAAGTGCTGTTTTTTTTTAAAACCGCATATTTTTTTGAGCTCTTTGCATCTAGGCAGTTAGTTTCTATTATTTCAGCCATTATTTTATAGTATGGCTACCCCTTGTGATATTATACTTACAATTTCTAACTATTTCTCATGGAAATCTCGTATGGAGGATGTTCTGCGAAGTAGGATACTTTTCAGGATAACCTCAGGAAAAGAAACAGAACCCACTGATGATGATAAGAAAATTAAATGGGAAAATAGATGTGATGAAGCTCATGGATTGATTGGGACGTCAATCTCTACTAATTTGCGATTCCACATATCTGGAATTGATGAACCTAATCTCACTTGGGAAAAGTTGGAATCTGTGTTTGGTAAACACAATGAAATTTGGGGTCATCAACTTGAGAATGAGTTGCTTTCCTTGAATCCAAATGATTTTTCATGCATTCAATACTACTTATCTAAGTATAAAACTCTTATACTATTATGTGCAGAATGCAATATTAAGAAAGAAGACAAACAATGTATTTATCATATTCTTTCAAAACTTGGACCTGCATATTTTGTTTTTGTATCTACATTCTACTCCATGAAGGAATCCTTGACTGTAACTAGCTATCAAGAGCCTAGCCTTGAATCCTTTTGTGACTCCTTAATTAGAGAACAAGATAAGCTCATTCATCTTGGAATAATTAACAATGCAGATACATTTGGGAAAGCCTTATTGTCCCAACAGAAAGAAAAGTCCAAGCCTCCCAAGAAACAGAATTTTCGCAATAATAAGCAAAACAACAAGGGTCCCAAACCCTTTTAGTCAGCTCCTCCTTTAAAAAATGACAAAGGATCCAAGCAAAAGGAAAGAAGACTGAGCATCATTGCAATTTTTGTGGGAAAGATAATCATGATGAATCTAAATGTTTTAAAAAGATGGCATCCTTGGAAGCAGCAATGAAGAAGCACCACATTAGCCTAGATTTGGCTTCAGAATCTAACTCTCATGGACATGCACTTTGTGCTTCTGGTTACTCTTATATTGCATCTTCTTCTTCTACTTCAAATGAATGGCTCATTTATTCTGGAGCAT
>LPNX010304023.1:115982-142221 GCA_001517045.1 Pseudotsuga menziesii
CTGGTATTCCAATGGTATCTTGCAAGGATGGTGTTTGTTCCGGTTGTGTACTCGAAAAAAATCATTGGGATAGTTTTGACAAATGTGTCTCTTGGCACGCCTCGGTTCCTTTGGAGCTTGTGCATAGTGACTTGTGTGGTCCTCTTCCATCTGCTTCCTTTTCTGGTTTCAAATATTTCTTAACTTTCATTGATGACTACTCCAGATGCACTTGGGTTTACTTCCTAAAACTTAAGAGCGAAGTATTTAACATGTTCTTGGCCTACAAGGCCCTTGTTCAAAAACAATTTGGTAATCAAATTATTAAGTTAAGATCTAACAATGGAGGAGAATATGTTAACAACAAGTTCACTACTTTCTGCACTAAACAAGGAATCCAACAATAGTGCATTGTTCCATATACACCTCAACAAAATGGTGTAGCTGAACGGAAGAACCTCACTTTAAAAGAAATGGCTAATTGTATGATCCAATCTAAGGGACTAAGTCTTCAATATTGGGCTAAGGCCATAAATTGTGCAAATTACATAGTTAATAGCACACCCACTAAATTTTTACAAGGTATAACACCGGAAGAAGCATGGGGTAAAATTAAACCAGATGTAAGTCACTTTCGTGTGTTTGGTTGTGAAGCATGGGCTCACATTATGGATGAAAAACGGAAAGCATTGCAATCTAAAAGTGTAAAGTGCATATTTTTTGGATATTCTGAAGATGTAAAAGGTTATAGACTTATTCAACCCCATTCACATAATATAATCATTAGAAGATATGTTAAATTTGATGAAAATCTCTTGGCTTGCGAGCCTTACTTGGAAGGTGTGCCATCTTTGGCTTGCGAGCCTGATTCAACGATTGTGCCTTCTTCTTCTTCTTCCAAATTCTTTGACAGGTTTCCAACTCCAGTTTCTGATGATGACAGTGAGGATGAAAATCCACCTCCGCCTGCTCATTTTCCTCCAATTGCACCAGCACCAATACTTCCTCGATGGGTCCGTTCAACATGTGAAGCAGCTGGTGATCTTGCCAATGATCCTAGAGATCAATGTCGAACACATTCTTAGTTTCAGTAAGCCTCTTCTCTTTTAGCTCAAGTTTCCGAGAATCATGATCCAGAAACTTTTGCAGAAGCTTCAGGAAATCCAGATTGGGATGCAACTATGGATGAATAATATCATTCCTTAGTGGCGAATGATACTTGGGATCTTGTTCCTCTTCCAAAAGGAAGAAAACTTGTTAGATTTAAATGGGTCTACAGAACTAAGTATGCATCATATGGAAGTGTTGAAAGACTTAAGGAAAGGTTAGTTGCCAAAGGTTTTTCCCAAGTTGAAGTGATTGACTACAATGAAACCTTTGCTTTTGTAGAAAAAATGAACTCCATCCACCTTCTTCTTTCCCTTGCATCCTTACATAACTAGAAATTCCATCAAATGGATGTTAAGTCTTCCTTCTTACATGGTGATTTACATGAGGAAATTTACATTGAACAACCTCCTGGATATGTTCAAAATAACTCTATCCTTGTTTGTGTCCTTAAGAAATCCTTATATGGCCTTAAGCAAGCTCCTAGAGCTTGGTATGCCAAAATGGATAGCTTTCTCCTTGACACTGGTTTTTCTAGATTCCATTCTGACCCCAATGTCTATACCAAGAAAGTAGGAAACCATCTCATCATCCTTATTCTTTATGTTCATGATCTTATCCTTACTGGTAGTGACCCTAAACTTATAACCCATGTGAAATCCAGTCTTAAGCAAAATTTTGAAATGTCATACTTAGGACATTTGCATTATTTTCTTGGTCTCCAAGTCTTGCAAACCAAAGAAGGAATATTTCTTTCCCAGTCTAAGTATTCTTGTGACCTTCTTCGTTGCTTCTACATGGAAGATTGTAAACCAGCCCCTTCTCCCTTCCAGTCTGGAGTCAAACTTTCTGCCACTTGTACTTCCCCTGAAGTAGATGCCACCTTGCATCGTCAGCTTGTTAGTAGTCTTTTATACTTGACTCATTCCTATCCTGACCTTTCCTTTGCCATTGGTCGTGTTGCCCATTATATGCAAACTTCGCATGAAAGTCACTAGAAAGCAGCAAAAAGAATACTTTGATATATTTGAGGTACAATTCAGTTTGGGATTCATTACAGTACAGGGGGGGAACCTTTGTTGGTTGGTTTCACTAATTCAGATTGGGCTGACGATCCTGATGATCAAAAGTATACTATAGGTTATGTTTTCAGTTTGGGATCTGGACCTGTCACTTGGGCTTGTAAGAAACAACAAGCTCTTGCTCTTTCTTTAGCAGAAGCAGAATATCGAGCTGTAGTTAATGCTAGTCAGGAAGCTTTATGGCTTCGATAGATCCTTTCAGAGTTTGGATTCAAGTAGCAGCAGCCTACTCCACTTTGGTGCGACAATCAAAGTGCCATCAAGCTTGCCAAAGATCCAGTTCTACATCAACACAGCAAACACATTGAGCTACACATGCATTTCATCAGAAATCTTGTTCATGATAGTGTTATTCAAGTTCTCTATTTCCCTACAAACGATCAAGTTGCAGACATCTTCACCAAGTCTCTTACAGAAGCGAAGTTTTCTAAACTTCGGTCTATGTTAAGAGTTCATGAATGTGTCCTTAAGGGGGGATAGGCTCTAATACCTCCTTCCTTCTCCTAATAGTGTCACTTTTGTAAATCCTTCAATCCTATCCCAAGTTGCTCTTAAGGGGGGATGTTAGGATATTTAGACACTTAGGAGTTAGTTAAGATCAACTTGTGTAATATATCCATTAGGTAAAAGTGTGTTTCTTTAGTATGCATTAGTATGCATTTGTAAATATTCTAATCCGACAGTCATGATATGTTCTAGACATAGAGTGATCGGACGATTCAACCTCTCTTAGATCATACCTACCATTGATGCATGGCTTAACACCCAATTGGTCTATGATCTCTATTTAAAGAGCATAGAGGGTCCTTGGCTAGTTAATCGATTATGAGAAGCTCATGTAACTTTCTTTCTTTTGCATAATAAATTGCTCCAAGTAGCTATTTGGCTGGGGCCATGGATTGTTTCCCTCTCAAGGGTTTTAACCACATGACAAACATCGATTTGTTGATCTATGATCTATTTGTGTGAAGCGGTTGCTGAAGGTGTTTAGTCTTTTGAAAGTACCCTATGTACCCAAACAAAGAGATCATCACTTTTTGGTCAACTTTATTTTCTTCTATTCTTTTGGGGTGTTCCAAACATTTTGAAATACCTTCTTAACATGCCAATCCTTGTAACCCCTATTTAAGAAATTTTGATTAAATGTTTCATTTCTTGCTCAAGATGTTCATCACTTGAGATTCTTAGGGTTCTAGTAACCAACTTGTTGATCAAACCCATTTTATGGGAAGGGTGATGATGGGACTAGTCATGGAGGTATTGCTAAGAGAGCCTTGAAGAGTTAAGGTTCCATCTCCTCATCTAGAAATGTCTACATCTAAAAAAGGGGTGGATAGATGTTATTCTAATTCCATCATGAACTAGACTAATCCATGTTATTCTAATTCCAGCATGCAAAGATTTCAATATTTCTTTGAGTTCTTTTTGGTCTTGATGATGGATTGTGTATCATAGGTCCATAACATCGATGATTTATTCTAGAATACAATGGATTAAAAAATGATTAGCAAACCAACACATTGTGAAAGCCTAAAAAACATATATATTTAAATAATATAATTAGTGATTGCATTATATATGTACATTAATAATTTTATGAAAACAATTAGTTTATCATAAAAATATATTTAAATAAATACTTGATTGGATATCAACATATTTTTATGAAAATAATTATTAGAAAGTTATTATTTTTATATACATTTGAACAATATAATTATTAATAACATTATGTATATACATTGTCAAGACATTAGTGGAAGAGAATAATGTCAATGAAAACAATTATTATACATTTGGACAATATAATTGTTAATAGCATTATTGCACTAAAGATGCACATTCTATAACCCAATAGGGGAAGGTGTAACTCCTTAGGGGAATGTCACGCGCGCACACACACACATAACTACACAAATTAGAGAAATTAAAAAGTTTACACCTGAAGAATTTTGATTCCTCTTGGCCCTTAGTATTATCCATTTTAAAAGGGATCTATCATCAATATGGTTGGTTAATCCCTTGATATGGTTCCAAACAAAAAAATTCTATACCTTGATTTGTGTTATTTTTTATTAGTCCATGCCTTGGCATGGATTATAGTAATGAGTTGGTCATACTAAAACTTTGACTTTATAACAATTCTAAAACAAATTTATAATGTTTTTAAATGTTTTGCAATATTTATATATTAAATTTAATATTTTGAAAATATATATTATTTTGTTAAATATTTGAAATTTATTATTTCTATTTTATGATTAGTTAAAAGTAATGAAGTGACAATTTACCCTCTTGGATGTGAAATTATTAAAAATAAATAATAATTTAAAAATTCTAAATTCAGAAAAAAATTTGCTTGCCATCTATTATTAGTACAATTGTTTAATTAATAACAATAATATTTACCGTACCATACCGTATTTAATCAAAGCATGTGATACTTCATCACTATTACCACAATATTAAAACTAATTCACTATTTTGGCATGTCAATGTCATATATCTATTCCATATGGCCTTTGGGATACTTCACCATTACTATCACAATATTTAAACTAATTCACTATTCCCTCCTGCCAATGTCGTCTATCTATTCCATGTGCCCTTTAATAATTGTTGATGTCGAAGCTCATTAATAAAAGAAATGAGAGGCAGCTAATGTGACTGGTTGCAGCAGCAGGACAGACAGCTCCAAGGAAAGACTATAGTGTCTAGCTGATTTGTTCTTTTTGAATAACATCAGGGTTATATTAATTAAAAGTTGTTTACATTTACATGCGAACATGTCAATGTCATATATCTATTCCATATGGCCTTTAGTAATTGTTGACCGTATTTAATCAAAGTATGGGATACTTCACCATTACTATCACAATATTTAAACTAATTCACTATTCCCTCCTGCCAATGTCATCTATCTATTCCATGTGCCCTTTAATAATTGTTGATGTCGAAGCTCATTAATAAAAGAAATGAGAGGCAGCTAATGTGACTGGTTGCAGCAGCAGGACAGACAGCTCCAAGGAAAGACCACAAAAAAAGAACACAACGTGTATTCTACTTTAAAAACATGAAGAAGAAAGGCTAATATGTGTATTCTACGTGTATATATATATATGTGTGTAAATTATATTTAATATTTAATGTCTTAGTTTTAAAATCATAATCTAATTAAAAATTTCATAAAATATTAGAAATGTTTGTATATAAATGTTTTAGAGATAATACATATGATTAAATACTTACTAATTACATAATTATGTAGAATAAAAAAAAGTACCTAAATTAATATTTATGTAGAATAAGTACCTAAATTAATATTTATGTAGAATAAAAAAAGTACCTAAATTAATATTTATGTAGAATAAAAAAAGTAGCATTAAAATAATATTTATAATGGGTTGATTTATTGTGCTCAATTAAATATTTATAATGCACAAATAAATTTTATCATATTAAAATTTTGAAAAAATCAAATCAAATAAAGAATAAAATAACTTGGAAAAACTAATAAAATTATTAATATTAATTGTTTATAACATTTTGAAAAAATAAAATTAAATAAGAATAAAATAAGTATATTCATTCTATAGAAAAATTAATAGAATTATTAATATTAATTAATATTGTTATTAATAATAATTTTAGGCAATATTAACATTAATGTTAAGGAAGAGTAATATTAACAACAAACATAACATAACCTTATAAAATTAATACTTATAAACATGTAGATTTTTCCATAATTTGACATAACATTGAAACTTGTTATGTCAAATTTGACATCTTTATTTGACAAATTCAGGAAAAAACATTCGAGTTACAACTTCATTTCACACAATTCTTAATAGGTTTGTTATTATTAATAAGGTTTAATTACAATATCACTAGAGGAATTTTCATTTCTTTTATATATACTCAACAATTTTTAAAAACAAGTAGTTTCAACAATACTTTGTTTTGGATTTAATAACTCTTAACACGTTTAGTTAGTTTATAAACTATTTTAATTTTTTAATTAAGTAAACAAAATATAAACATAATTCTTAAGCAGGAACTAGTTGCTTTGCAGCTATTTATCTTGTTTTTTTATTTATTATCTCATGATCACACTTCAACAATATAATTTGTTTTGATTGACAATAACCCGTTATCACACTTCAGCAATATAAGTTATTTGGATGAAGTATATGTAGGATTTGTACTGCGATTGTTACTTGGTTCTTGCTGACCCTTGGGGTATTACAGTGCTAACTGAAGATGTAAAAGGTTCTTTTGATTCAATTGAATACCAAGGAATTGTTTTTTTCGACTGAAAAAAAATTATTTAAATTTACAATAACCCGTTTTCACACATCTACCATATAAGTTCATTGTGGTTTACAATGATCCCATTAACATTTTGCTTTGGGACCAAACAAGAGTGTTCTATACCATAGTTTTTCTCTTTTGAAAACAATTATAACATGCTTTAAAAATTCCTTATTTATGGATAAATATGTTTTTCAAATTTTATCATTATCTTCATATAATGTGTGAAGAAAATTTAGAATAAAGAAGATATTTTTGGTTAAGTGTTTTCAATTAACATGTGTGGAAGATACTAAAATAAATGGAAACACCTTTTTTTTTTAAGAATTTAAAAAAAAAATTAATCAATCTATTTTTGGTGGGTTGTTGGTTATTTTGTGAAATCCAATAATTGTGTAATATTACCAATGTGTTGAATAATTCAAATATTTCATTTGTTTGGAATTTGTTTCAGAAATTATATTTGTAACAATCACATTAATTTTATTAATGTGTTTGATTACACTGATAGGCGTAAATTAAAAAAAATCATATAGAGAAAAACATTATTATAAAAAGTATGTGTTTAATTTACGTATATCGATGTAATCAAACACATTCATAAGATTAATGTGGTTGTTTCTAGTAATAGGTGGGAACGTAGAAATATGCAAAGTATTATTAGAAATAATGTTATTTAAATATTGCAATGATATAATAATTAATTAAACAATAGTTCGACTTAATAAAACAATCTTAATGAAGTGATTTTATTTCATTAATTAACAATTTAATTTTTAATAAAATAATGTCGTTAATGTCGTTAAATTATGCTGCTACACTTTAATTAATTAATTACATTAGGAATAATTCCTTAGAACCATGCAGCGGGTCTTGGAATGTGTTGTCCAACACGACTAAAGGAAGGGTCTCTACTGAAATAAGGAGATAATAATATATAGCTCTCCACACATGTCTCTCTCTTTAGAAACGTGCAGCAGGTCTCAGAATGGTTCATCTAGAACGACTCAAGGCATATCACTTGTCCACTCAACGGATTTTATTTCCTTATTAGACCATAGATCGAAACCAATAAACCACAAATGAATGCACAAAAAACCATATCCATAACCACGAACGAACGATTAAAAACACTAATTTAAATATTTATACCTCGATTATAATATTATAGAAATATGTTGTTTAATTAATTTATTATGTTCAAATTAATAATAAAATATTATTAATTAATTAAATATCATATTATTTAATTAATAATTAAATATAATAATGTTTAATTGAAAAAATTATAACATTATTATTATTTATAAAATAATAATTTACTAAAAGTAATGTAATTTTATTAAATAAGTGAAAATTAATTAAAAAATTATATATTTATTTGAGTGATTTTTAAATATTAATTAAATTAGTTTATTCAAAATATTATTGTTTAATTTGTTTGTTATCATATAATGAAGTCATTGATAGTTGTTTTTACATAGAGATATTAATTAAAAAATAATGTAATTTAAAATATAATAGTATTGTTTAGCTATTATTTTATTTTCAATGATATTATAAATTAATTAAATATGATATTTAATTAATTTATAATACCATTGAGATATATATGTGCGATGTTCTTGAAAGATTTTATTAGATTGTAAATATGCAACAATTAACAAATGCTATGTTGGATTGCAACGTTGTTGTCACATAAATTTATAGTTTTATATTTGGAATGTTAGTGTTTCGTTATCTTTGGTAGATTCTTTAATGGTATTGTTGAATAGTAACATTTATCAATTGCAACGTTGGATTACAACATTGATCAATTGTTAAGTTAGATCGCAACATTCATCCATTTCCTTTTTGCAATATGGTTATGTTCCTTGATGGGTTCCATCGCATTATGTGATTCATTATAACATTGCGCAAGGGTTGGGTTTAGACATATTTGGAATTGTTTTATTCCATTTTGACATACATAAAGGGTTATGTTGGATTGCGTCATTTCTCCATGAATATGTTGTATTATGGTTATGTTCATTAATGTTTTTGGTTTCATTATGAGATTCAATGTAATGTAATCAATACAATATTTAATTGATTTATAATTCCATTGAGATTCATGTCGGTAATGGTCGTAGGAGTGTTATTAGATTGTAACAGTGCAACAGTTGTTAAGGGTTATATTTGAATGTGAGAACCACATTGTTGTCACATAAATTCCCACATTTATAGTTGGAATGTTCCTTAATGGTTTTGTTATATTTGATACATTCCTTAATGGTTTGGTCGTATTGCAATGCTTATGAAGTGCTATGTTGGATTACAATATTCATTAAGTGTTAAGATGGATTGCGACATTTCTCCATGGTGATGTTGCATTATGGTTATGCTACATAACCATAATGCAACATTCCTTATTAAAATGTTTCTCCATGGTCTTTCAAAGGTTGGGTTTATTTATTTTTCAGAATGATTTTGTCATGTTCTGACGTTTAGGAAATGCTATGTTGGATTATGATATTCATTGACTGTTAAGCTAGAGTGTGAGATTACTCCATGGCCATGTTTCATTATGGTTATGTTGGTTAGTGGATTTTGATGCATTATGAGATTCATTAAAATGTTTTGTAGCATCTGGGTTTAATTATATGTGGACTAGTTTTGTTCCATTGTGATATACGGGCTGATGCACAATCATGGACTCCTTTAAAG
Organism: Pseudotsuga menziesii; assembly: GCA_001517045.1. Taxonomy (NCBI): domain Eukaryota; kingdom Viridiplantae; phylum Streptophyta; class Pinopsida; order Pinales; family Pinaceae; genus Pseudotsuga; species Pseudotsuga menziesii. Next base: position 125,171 of record LPNX010304023.1, read on the forward strand.
ACACTTTAGATGCCACATAATACTGGAATAAACGGAAAACTATGACTTTAGGTGACAATTAGGGGTACTTCCCTAACTTATTTAAAGATGAGGTAAAAAGAGAAAAGATAGGAAATTGAATCAGCTTTCATAATATATATCATTTATGCAAAGAAAATGTGTGTAAATGATTATAAAATTAGTTTTCATGAAAGTGGGTTTTCAAATTTTCAACACATCTTAACATATATGTTTGTGCGGGTGCAGCAATATATGAGGTAAATGATGTCAATTCGGGATAAAATCTTGCAGACATATAAATGACATATGGGCCTAGCGCAACACTATTTATTCATAATTTTTCATGAATTATTTTTATTATTATTAATTATTGAAGTCACAAAATCTTGAAATTAAAACCTTATGTGCGGGTGCAACACTTTAGGGGCAATAATTAATGAAATATTTGATTTCTAAATATAATATCATAGAGCTTGATCTCATATAGTGCACCATATAGTTTTATTGGGAAATGGTGATGGAAATCAAAAGTTATATAACAAACACTCGATGTATGTATTTTTTTTAAATGACGTGTGTCATTTAGAAAAATAATTATAAATAAATAAAACATAGTTTTGAAGGAAAAAATTACATATTCATAATCGCAAGATCGTACTCTACAATATCCTATATTTTCATAAAAAAATATTGTGTATGTCATAGCAAAACATGCCATCTAAACTGAGCATATTGATAGAGTTCTAAAAGACAAGCAATAGCCCTGGTTTATTTGTTCTAGATAATAGGTTCAGTAGTCTGAAGCTATTTCCAAACCTAATGCCAAACCTTATTCCCACCAATTATTTTAATTTTAAAATAACACATATGCATTATAGCTTATTCATATTGCATATGCGATATAACGCATATGCGATATGATAAAGCTATAAAACATATGCATTATAGCTTATTCATATCGCATATGCAATATAACGCATATGCAATATGATAAATCTATAAAGCATATGCATTTTGTCTTAACTAATTTGGTACGAGAGTAAAAAATAGTAAGGGAATCCTTATCCCATTATAATACCATTTAGACAACACTATGATGGACACAAATAATTCCTCTTTTTAACAGTGAATGAAGCCATGGGCTGTGCATCCAAGTAAATAGGGCTGTGATCATCATCATCATCCTCATCCTCCTCCTCCTCCTCATCATCATCACCCTCATCCTCCTCCTCATCATCATAGTCATCCTCCTCCTCCTCATCACCATCATTGTTCATCATCATCTTCATCGTCACCCTCATCCTCATCATCATCATCACCCTCATCCTCATCATCATCATCATCATCACACTCGTCCTCATCAGCATCATCATGGTCATCATCATCATCATCATCATCACCCTCATCCTCCTCCTCCTCATCATCACCCTCATCCTCATCAGCATCATCATGGTCATCATCATCATCATCATCATCATCCTCGTCCTCATCATCATCATCATCAACACCCTCATCCCCCTCAACATCATCATGGTCATCATCATCATCATCATCACCCTCACCCTCATCATCCTCATCCTCATCCTCATCCTCATCATCATCACCCTCGTCCTCATCAGCTTCATCATGGTCATCATCATCATCATCATCATCATCATCATCACCATCATCATCATCATCCTCATCATCATCATCATCATCGTCATCATCATCATCACCACCATCATCACCATCATCATCACCATCATCATCATCCTCATCATCCTCATCGTCACCATCGTCATCATCATAATCATCATCAACATCCTCATCATCATCATCATCATCATCACCATCATCATCCTCATCCTCATCATCATCATTGTCAACCTCATCATCATCATCATCATCATCATCATCATCACCACCCTCATCCTCATCATCATCACCATCATCATCATCCTCATCATCATCATCATCATCACCACCCTCATCCTCATCATCATCATCGTTGTCATCATCATCATCATAATCACCCTCATCCTCATCATCATCATCATAGTCATCCTCCTCCTCCTCCTCCTCCTCATCATCATTATTCATCATCATCATCATCCTCATTGTCATCATCGTCATCATCATCCTCCTCCTCCTCCTCCTCCTCCTCCTCCTCCTCATCATCATCACCCCGTCCTCATCATCATCATCATGGTCATCATCGTCATCATCATCACCCTCATCCTCATCATCATCATCATAGTCATCATCCTCCTCATCATCATCATCATCTTCATCGTCACCCTCATCCTCATCATCATCACCATCCTCATCATCATCATTATCATCATCACCCTCATCCTCCTCCTCCTCATCATCATCACCCTCATCCTCATCATCATCATCATCATCATCGTCATAATCATCATCATCCTCGTCCTCATCATCATCATCATCATCATCATCATCATCACCCTCATCCTCATCATCATCATCATAGTCATCATCCTCCTCCTCATCACCATCGTTGTTCATCATCATCTTCATCGTCACCCTCATCCTCATCATCATCATCATCATGGTCATCATCATCATCATCATCATCATAATCATCCTCATCCTCATCCTCATCCTCATCCTCATCCTCATCATCATCACCCTCATCCTCATCATCATCATCATAGTCATCATCCATCTCATCATCATCATCTTCATAAGCATAGATAAATGTAAATTGCATATATTCAGTGAGCACTAAATCGCATATGCGATATATCCCATATGAACTAAATCACATATGCGATATATCGGAGGTGCGTTATATCGCATATGTGATATGTGTTTTATACAAAATGTTGGCTGGCGTGCTATGGGCCAGGTTTACTGTATCAAAAGACATAATTCGTTTGAACCCGCACATAGAGAACTGTTCAACATGCAATTTTTTATCATTACTAACATAATTCCATAGTTTTGTATAGGTTTGGGTGGATTTCAATGGGGAATGTATGTAATAGAGGACGAAAGTCAGAAAGGAAGGTGCTTACACCCGAAGAAGCAGAAAATAAAAAGGAAAAAAAGAGGGAAGATTCAAGAAACAGTCGGCATTAATTACATGAGCAAATAGTTCCCATTCCCCCTCAACATATACCTGACGTAGAGGTTGAGGAATATAGTGCAACATTAAATGAAGTTGGTTATATGGAAGTTGATATTATTGATCCATTAGTAAACGGACAATCTTGTGAAGAGTTCAATAATTATGTTACTCTTGATGCAAATGTAACTCATCAACAACCATGTTCGGTGGTTCAATCTCCTAATTGAATTTGTGAGGCTGTAGTGGATGTAAACATCACTCGAGCATTTCAAACGGCAACAAATTTTGCATCAAAACGAAAGAGAACTCCTAAACGAATACAAGTGGATGAGAGCGGATTGAATTCCATGGAAGGTAAGGTGGCTAAACACACTATCTTTTGTCATTGTTCTCAAAGAATGAAACAATATTTTGATAACAAATCCGAAGCCAGTAAATGCCAATTGTTTTTAGCTTTGCTTAAATCTAGAAATATGGAAACTGTTAGAAAAAATTTATGCATAACAACAATGAAGAATATCGAATCAAGTAATCACATTGTTAAATCTCTTGCTGCTGCATTCACATCGATTGGTAAAAAAACTCATTCACAAGACTGTAATGTGGCTTGTTGTGTATTGGATGAATCAATTGTATTTAGATCCACAAGACAACGTCATTTACTTAAATGCACATCACAAATTGTGCCTTTACATCCAAAGACACTTAAAAAATATTCAGTAAGAAGAGACAACCTTGATGTAGAGGGACAAATGGAAACATTTCGGGCATTTAGTGGTAGGTTTCCCTGCAAAGACATGAAGTTAGTCAAAGCAGTGAAGGGCCTAGTGCAAAATTTTTGGCATGATAACACTAGGCCTTATTCTAACACGAATGGTGTGTTAAAACATTGTAGGGGTTCTAGAAACACTGAACCTCATGTTAAACATTATCTTGGCATGACACAAACTTAAATGTTCGAGATGTTTAAAGTTTCCCACGTAGAGCTAAGGCTTAGGAAAAGATCTTTTGAAAAATGAAAGCCTTGGTATGTTAGAATCAATACCATCTAGAACACTTGTTGGTGTAGACACCACATATATTTTGACCTATATTACCATAAATTTGCACATATACATAATTTCTTGCATCCTAACCATGTGCAATAATGCTCAAGTACAGTACCGCCAATGTCATCCAGATATTTCATCCATAGCATAATGTGTTCGTAGCAAGATGGGCAGACACATTACTAAAAACAATGTGTAGACAGTTCTTGCAAAAATTGTGGTGGGATATCATTATGGTCTGATTGCATCCATGAAAGTGAAGATCAAGCATTTAGGAATGCAATTGTCGAGAATCAAAACTATCACTATGAGACATATCAGCTACATGATGGGAAAGAAAGCAGGAATATTAAATTGGTGACTTCACAGGTAAATTGTTGAATATTGACATATTAATATTCATGTACACATTTTTTATTATGTGGTTTATTGACATATTAATATTCATGTACCAGGTGCGAGTATGTGATTTTATTCCATAGTTTCGTGGAAATATCCAAATGTACATTCAACATGTCAATATGGCACGGTGGCAAGATGAGCAATTTAGAATATGCCGGGACACCTTCCCTCTTAGAGAAATACTATAAGTGGTTGACTTTGCAAAAAATTACACCCTACAACCACAAAATGAAATCCAAATTCAATACTATCACTCAGAGTAGGTGAGCATAATGGTGCATATCACATGTCGACATGGACAAGATAGCAATGAAGAGAAACGTGTGATATTGAAGGAAAGTCACTTCTACATAAGTGACGACTAGACCCATGACATCCATTACGTGCAACATTGCTTTAAATTATTCTATGATCATGTGATAGCTATGGATATACCATTTTATCGTCATTTCATTTGGTCAGATGGTTGTGCTGGATAGTTCAAGAATGCATGTGTATTTGAATGGTTGCGTTTGTTGCACATAAAATACAAGGTGCCACATGTATGGAACTACTTTGAAACTGGCCATGGAAAAGGAGAGCATGATGGTGTTGGTGCATGCATTAAAACTTCCCTTCGAAGGGAAGAGATGAAGTTTACAGGTGCTCGCCTTCAAGACGATGCATCTATAGTCAAATGGTGTGCATCTGTCATGGGAGAACAAGCAACAAGGAAACACTTAGTGCGAATAATATTCTGGGAGGTGGCAAATGTGGACCGATCACAAACACATCGGGTAACACAGTGCATGGAACTCAATAGTTTCATTCAATTAGAAGCTCAGACAACTCAGCCCTACAAATTTGGACAAGATTGAAGTATTTCTTTTGTAGTTCCTGTAGCATCACTGAATGGGATGATTGTGAGGATACAGATACCGTTGATACATGGGATAGAGTGACACTTGGCACAAATTTCAATGGGGTTAATGAAATAGACCATTTGGAAGATGATCAGGCACATATTTCTACAGACTATGATCACATATCAGATCTCATACAACTAGGTACATGAGTAGTACCTAAATAAGAAAATGCATTTATGTATTGTTTACTCGACCTATGTAGAATTTAATTTATGTAAAAATAAGAAATGCAAGACCTTATTTACAAAATATATTGTTAACTCGACCTATTTCCTTTCACAGGTCAAATATATGCAGTGTTTTCCCCAAAAAATAATGAATGGGGTTTTGACTATTGGTTGGCATATTGCTTAAAGGGGAAACAAACCATTATAGAACCTATTACAGATGATGAAAATATTGAATTCCCAACCGGCTCGATGGTTATAAAAGGGGAGTACTTAACACTTGCAGCACAACAGAAAAGGAAGGGTGGGTATGTATATCAAGATTATAGACCAAAATCTATTGTATACCACTTCACCAACCTAGTAGTTGGTATAAAAATCAAGCTACGTACACTTGGTCACAAAAACAGTTCACATGTACGATACTTGCTACCTCATATAGAGCACGAAAGATTGATGGATGCCATCGGCACCAGAGATGATCTTGATGGCCTACTTGTATGAGTGCATTGTCACGTGCATTATTTAACCTTTAAAGTGAATTATGAAGCACAATTTCAATTATTTAGCCTTACTTTATTCCCAATGTAATAAACTTGTGATTGATAGATACCATTCACAGACATAATATTATTTAGAGGATACTGGACACTATAAACACGATCCTACAACCTCGGGTGAGTTATCTATAAATAATGTTTACACATTTTCATTGGGTTCTATTTTCTTTCTTATGATGTTACTAATGTCTATCCTTTCATGTGCCTAGGATACAAACACCATCTACAGCACAGTGGAGGCGCCCAGAATGGTGTCTTTAGACACCACCAAATAGAGTTCGGAAAATAACAAGCTATAGAGTTGTTGAAATTTACATTTCTTGATGTTTTTAGTTTAATATACTTTTAATTACATTTCCATGTACAAATCAGAAATAGACTAGGCTTACATGATCACCAATACTTGCATGCACCAACTAGGCTTTCATGAACACCAATTTGCATGCACCAACTAGGGTTGACAAGGTATGAGATGGAACTAGGGTTTAGTGCACAATTTACAAGTTAAGAGAGGGAACTAGAAACACATGATCACCAATACTTGCATGCACCAACTAGGCTTTCATGAACACCAATTTGCATGCACCAACTAGGGTAGACAAGGTATGAGATGGAACTAGGGCTTAGTGAGCAATTTGCAAGTTAAGAGAAGGAACTAGAAACACATAATCACCAATACTTGCATACACCAACTAGGCTTTCATGAACACCAATTTCCATGCACCAACTAGGGTAGACAAGGTATGAGATGGAACTAGGGCTTAGTGAGCAATTTGCAAGTTAAGAGAAGGAACTAGAAACACATAATCACCAATACTTGCATACACCAACTAGGCTTTCATGAACACCAATTTCCATGCACCAACTAGGCTTTCATGAACACCAATTTCCATGCACCAACTAGGGTTGACAAGGTATGAGATGGAACTAGGGTTTAGTGAGCAATTTGTAAGTTAAGAGAAGGAACTAGAAACACATGATCACCAATACTTGCATGGACCAACTATTCTTTCATGAACACCAATTTGCATGCACCAACTAGGGTTGACAAGGTATGAGATGGAACTAGGATTTAGTGAGCGATTTGCAAGTTAGGACAGGGAACTAAAAACACATGATCACCAATACTTGCATGCACCAACTAGGATTTCATGAACACCAATTTGCATGCACCAACTAGGATTTCATGAACACCAATTTGCATGCACCAACTAGGGTTGACAAGGTATGAGATGGAACTAGGGTTTAGTGAGAAATTTGCAATTTAGGGGAGGAAACTAGAAACACATGGCCATGTACAAATCGGAAACCAACTAGGCTTTCATGAACACCACTTTTCATGCTATCACTAGGGTTGACAAATAATGAGATGGAACTAGGGTTTACTTCAACCAATTTAGGGTTTGTAGGGTATGATGTATGTTAGTATGGTATGATGTTAGTATCATAGGGTATTGTAGGGTATGATATAGTATATATTACACATGCATGCATGACTTAGTGTTATGGTATATTTTTAGTATGTTATGTTATGGTATGTTATTGTATGTTAGTATGGTAAATGTATGATATTTTATGTATGATGTATGGTATTGTATGATGTTATTCTATGTTAGTATGGTAAATGTATGGTATGTTATTGTATGATGTTATGTTATATACATTTAATTACATTTCCATGTACAAATCAGAAACCAGCTAGGCTTACATGATCACCAATACTTGCATGCACCAACTAGGTTTTCATGAACACCAATTTGCATGCACCAACTAGGGTTGACAAGGTATGAGATGGAACTAGGGTTTAGTGAGCAATCATGAAAGTTAGGAGAGGGAACTAGAAACACATGATCACCAATACTTGCATGCACCAACTAGGATTTCATGAACACCAATTTGCATGCTCCAACTATGGTTGACAAGGTATGAGATGGAACTAAGGTTTAGTGAGCAATTTACAAGTTAGGAGAGGGAACTAGAAACACATGATCACCAATACTTGCATGTACCAACTAGGATTTCATGAACACCAATTTTCATGCTCCAACTAGGGTTGACAAGGTATGAGATGGAACTAGGTTTTAGTGAGCAATTTGCAAGTTAGGAGAGGGAACTAGAAACACATGATCACCAATACTTGCATGCACCAACTAGGCTTTCATGAACACCAATTTCCATGCTCCAACTAGGGTTGACAAGGTATGAGATGAAACTAGGGTTTAGTGAGCAATCATGCAAGTTATGAGAGGGAACTAGAAACACATGATCACCAATACTTGCATGCACCAACTAGGATTTCATGAACACCAATTTGCATGCTCCAACTAGGGTTGAAAAGGTATGATATGGAACTACGGTTTAGTGAGCAATTTGCAAGTTAGGAGAGGGAACTAGAAACACATGGCCATGTACAAATTGGAAACCAACTAGGCTTTCATGAACACCACTTTGCATGCTATCACTAGGGTTGACAAATAATGAGATGGAACTAGGGTTTACTTCAACCAATTTAGGGTTTGTAGGGTATGATGTATGTTAGTATGGTATGATGTTAGTATCATAGGTTATTGTAGGGTATGATATGGTATATATTACACATGCATGAATGACTTAGTGTTATGGTATATTGTTAGTATGTTATGGTATGGTATGCTATTGTATGTTAGTATGGTATGATGTTATTATGTTATGTTATGGTTTGTTATGGTATGTTAGTATGGTATGATGTTAGTGTCATAGGGTAATGTAGGGTATGTTATTGTGTGTTAGTATGGTATGATGTTAGTATGTTATGCTATGGTATGTTATTGTATGTTAGTATGGTATGATGTTAGTGTCATAGGGTATTGTAGGGTATATTATTGTATGTTAGAATTGTATGATGTTAGTATCATAGGGTATTGGAGGGTATGATATAGTATATATTACACATCCATGCATGACATAGTGTTATGATTGTTAGTATATGTAATTTAGTTAGTGTATGGTATGGTTATGATGTTAAAAAGTTAAGGATAGCCATAATGTTAAAAAGTTCATGAGTCGTAAATTCTTCCTTTAAGTATTGGAAATTCATAAGTTATCACACATGTGAACCACACATATCATGTTCCAAGATCAAGTGAACCATATATGTATAAATTTGAACCTTGATTTATATTATATATGTATAGAAATAATGTTACAAAAATTGTCATGCCAAATGGCCATAATACAAAATAGTGGATCAAAAAGTACAACTATGTGTGTATGAACAAAAAGTTACATCTATGTATGCCCCCTATACATTTATTCTAGTTATCCCCCCTTTCACTACCACTACCAATGTCTTCGGAGAAGTCTAGCTTTCTTTTCTGACTACTCACTGGTGATCCCCATCACTGAACAAGAGGGATAGGTCGCATCAATGGAGACTGTGGAAAAACCAAATTTTTAAGTTAATTTACCAACCTTTAAAAATTCTATGTACATTTGTTCAAATTCCAAAACCAAAATAACATTTTTACTTATTGTACGTGAGTAATTAAGTGAAACATAATTAAAAGCATATTTAAAATAATACCTGTGTTTGGGAATCTACCTCTGCATGAGAGGGAATAGGCTGAGATACAATGTAGTCATCTTGATCACCCTGCATAAAACATGTTGTATCAAAACTAGGATGTATTGAATGTTACAATCTATACTATAAATATGTAAATAAAGTTGACAAATTAACAAGTATAGTAGGCTTACCCCTATTGGTGAAGAACCAAACCCATATGCAATATTGACAGCCACATCAATGTTCTCAACATTGATCAGTGGACTATGCGACTCTGGTGTGCCATGGGACACCAACTGTATATTTGTTCACATAATTTGTTAGATAATTAAATAGAAATAAATTATGAAACAATTAAAAATTTTGATATGAAAAAAAATATAATATGAAAATAATGAATTTTACTTACAAAGCAAAGTAATCCATTGTCTCGAAAGTCTAAAGCAGGGCCATAGCATATGCCTCCACACAATGTGCAAGGGTGTGGAGTAACACAATGCTCTGAATGCTCTGCATATCCTGTGTGATCTGTAGATGGGCCTGCCTTAGAAGTGCCATACCCTTGGTCTACATTGCCTTGGACATCAGCCCCATGCTGAAGCAAGGTATCTACCAAGTCAAATAATGCCTCCTGTGTATCCTCAATCACAGGACCTGCAAGAGGATATAGCTGAGGGGGTTTTGGTGTGCATGGAGGACATGGCACATGGTTAGGATTCGTCCTGGCCCCTTCCCTATCTTGGGGCATCCCATGACCAACACCCTGGAAGCCTAAGATATCAAAGTAGTTAACATGTTTCCCTAGGATGAATTCTACATACAACTTTAAGGAAATAAAATGGGATGTCCCTATTCCCATGAGGGTCTTCATTGAAGACCATATACCAACGATCCATCCAATTGGCCTTTATATTTGGTTCAACGCACCAGTCTATGGAAATGTGTGCTCGACTGGTGGGTGGAACCAATCCAGTGATAGGGTCCTAGAATAATGAAAATAATTGGTCTTTTGTAATTTTAAGGGCTTTGATGTCTTTATAACTTAATCCATAAGAGTAGTATTGCCTCCTAGTTTCCCTGTACGAGCTAATGTTGTACATAGCTCCTTGGGATTCGGCAATTGTGTTTGTTATTGTGTCCAATTCATCGGCTAAATACTCTCTCAAATGATCCCCCCCTCTAATAAATGAGCTAAGGCGCCTCAATGATACCAAACACACAATAATATGTGAGTTTTGATCTTGTTCCCCCTCCAGGTCTTGGTTTGGGTTCATGTTTGGGATAGTTTGTGGGTTAGGTTATGGGTTAGGCTATTGTGGGTTAAGTTGTGGGTTAGGTTGTGGGTTATTAGAGGGTGGGTTTTCCACATTGTATTGTTCATTTATGTTATCTGTTAAGATTTAAACAAAAAAATACAAGTTATTTTACTTAATCATTCTTTGATTTCATTCAATTTTTTTTTATTAAATTTGTTTAAAATAATTATAAAAACTATGAAATTATGGAAAACAATAAAGAATTGAAGACTAAATGAAATGGATAAGAGCATTTACCTGCCATTGGAGCCAATCCACCTCCAACTCGACCTCGAACTCGACCTCCAAAAGCTAAAACACAAATCGCCTTTGTGTTATTTTGCCCACACAGTTTTTCACTCTCCCGATCCTCGACTGTTCAAATGATATTTGAGGCCTGCGGCCTCTGTTTTTGTTTTGTTTTTGTTTTCAATATCACATATGCAATATATCACATATGCATTTTGTAAATGTGAAATATCGCATATGCCCCATCCTTCTTCCTACCTAAATAATTAAATAAAAGAATTAAAATTTAGTAGTCTATAAGTCACTTTAGTGGATTGTAATTCACTTTATATAGTCTATAAAATATTTTTGGTAATGTGAAGCATACAACTATAAAGGTTATTTTTCTCATTATGTTGGTGTAAACATATTGTTACTTCTCTAAGCATTTACAAACATGTTTTTGGAGCCATAGTAAAGGCCATCCAAACCAATTGAAGGATTAATTTAGTGTGGGAATACAAACAAGATATGCCTAAAATAATTTTATCCAACAAGCATGAACTTTAATAAAGATGAGAAGGAGGTTACTAAAATTTCAGTGAAAATTTATCAGAGACGAGTAACGGCAAATGAACTTGAAAAAAATTTATAGGAGGAAATAAGAAAACTAAGTAGACATATTGTCGATAACAAGTAGAGGATGCAATATATTTGGAGCAAAGCTTTGTGGAGGCTTCAATCTTTGTTGATTCCAAGCTAGCATGAAATAATAATTATTTCCTTAAGCTTCTTACTTAAATTACTAGAGATTTCCATTAAGAGTGGTGTTAACAACACAAATAGAACATAGATATTTGAGTGACACTCCACAACTTGAAAGTTTTGTGAGGCTATGGGAGTCCTTTTTACATAATGGATGAAGGAATACCCTCTCCGCTTTCATTAGCATGTCGTTGAAGTAGTCACATATGTAGAGAAATACAAGTGGTGTGATAGAAAAATTAATATTTGAAACATGAACTAGGGCCTTTCGTGTTGGCCATTTATTGTAGGTTAAGGTTCTTGTAATAATAGAAGATGAAGAAGATTTAGGTGACGCTACGCAACTTAAACATTTTGCGAGGCTATGTGACTCCTTTTTAAATGACTGAAGAAGGAATACTCACTCCAATTTTGGAATTTTCATGGTGTAGTCACACATATAGCCAAATAGAGATGGTGTGATAAAAAAAGAAATAAATGAAACTTGAACTAGGGTTTTCGTTTGGTTGTTTCTCCTTGGTAAAAAAAATATGTGAAAATACATGTAGAAAGTTACAAATGTCAATAGTTTGTCAAGAAATGGGTTTCCCATTGAGGAGGAATTGGAAACAAATGCAATACATAGGCTTCTTGTGTGGTTTGGTATTGAGGTGGTTTTCTTCTAGAAACTACCTCCTTAAGTGCCATTGTTGTTACATAATAGTGTTATTTCTTGGCTTATTATCTTAGAGAAGTGATTCTCGGACGAGCTCCACCATCACCTATGCTAGAAAAAATGGTAATATTAAAAGAATTTGTTGATTAAAATCAAGAAAAAACTCTATTGTGTTAATCATTTTGTACACATAATGTTACCTATTACTTTCCATGCATATACACATAATGTTACCTATTACTTTCTTAAATGTGATATATGCGTTTTGTAAATGTTAAATATCGCATATACGATATTTAACATTTACAAAATGCATATGCGATTAATCGCATATGCGATACTTTTTTATGAACCTTAGCCTTGTGTTTGGGCTCGGGTTATTCCGAACGTACCATCAATAACACATATGCGTTCTTGATTTGCACTTCGAAAGTGCGTTTCTAATTTCTTAAGTGGCACTAAAAAGTGGAACCAACTTCGTGTGAGCACCCATACATAAAGGGTTATGCTAGGTTACTATGTTCATATAGAGTTAGGGTTATGTTGGATTGTTCCATTTGTCCATGGGTATGTTGTATTATGGTTATGTTCGTTCATGTATTTTATTGGATTACAATATTTAATGTAAGGTTTTGTAATGGTTTGGTTTACTTATGTTTGGAATGGTTTAGTTGTATTTCGACATCCATCAAGTGTTATGTTGTGTTATGACATTCGTGAAGCTCTGTTTTTCATCGCAAAATTTTTCCATGGTTATGTTGCATTAGGTGTATGTTCGTTAGTTGCTTTTCTTGGATTATGAGAGTCATTTGGAATAGTTTTGTTGGATTCCAACATCCATAAAGGGTTATGTTGTATTAAAACATTTATGAAGGCTCATATTGGATTGTGACTTTCCTTGATGGTAATGTTTCATTATGGTTATGTTTATTTAAATATATTTTCTTGTATTATGAGATTCATTATAAGGTTTTGCAAGGGTTGGGTTTAGTGAACCATGGTTGAATTTTGTAATGTGACATAGACCTTAATGAACATCGCAATGCAATGGAACACTTAATAAACATCACAATGTGACATCACCCTTAATTAATGTCGAATGTCACATTATTAATGGGTTGCCTCTTTGGTTGTGTCGGCATATACCAAACACTGTAGTGAACCATGGCTAACTTTAGTCATCCATGTTTAAATTTAGTTTGGGGCACTCACACGAAGTTCGTTCCACTTTTTAGTGCCACTTTAGAAAGCAAAAATGCCCATCCGAAATGTAAATCTATAATACATATGTGTTATTGATGCTATGTTCAGAAAAACCTGAGCCAAAATTGAGGCTAAGGTTAGTTAGTGAATATCACAAATCCAATATATCGCACTTACATTTTTGAAGAGTTAAAAATCGCAAGTGTGATATATTGTACTTGCAATTTGTAAAACCATGAAAAAAAACAAAACAAAGGACCATGGCCTCAATTTCTTATTTGCACAGTGAAGGCTGCGATATTGGGACAACAAAAAACTGCACCAGTGATTTGAGTTTGACAATTTGGAGGTGCCTTTGGAGGATAATTTGCAAGGGCCAATTCAAAACTTGGTTCCAATGGAAGGTAAGTACTCATTTCTGCACATTTGCTTTCAAATTTTGTTTGTTTTTGTTAATTTTATAGTTTTTATATTTTTCTTAAAATGAATTTAATAAAAAAAATTGAATTAAATCAAACAATAATATATTAAAACACATTTTAATTTGGTGTTTTAATCTTAACAGATAATAGAAATGTTGAAGATAATGTGCAAAATGAACCCACTAATAACCAAGAACCAAACCCAAACACAAACCCAAACACAGAGGGGGAACAAGACCGGAATTCAGAGATTCTAGCTCGTTTGGGAGCATTAAGGTGCCTTAGGTAATTGATTAGAGGGGGGGGGACCATTTGAGACAATCATTAGCCGAGGCATTGGATACCATAACACATACAATTTTCGATGCCCAGGGAGCTTTGTACAACATTAGCTCATACAGAGAATCCATGAGGCAATATTATTTTGATGGTTTGAGCTATAAATTCCTCAAAAAACTAAAGATAACCAAAGACCAATTGTTTTCATTATTCCGATACCTTGGCACCGGATTGGTTCCACCCACCAGTCAAGCACATATTTCCATAGACTGGTGCATGGAACCAAATGTGAAATCCAATTGGATGGATCATCAATACATGGTCTTCGATGAAGACCCTCATGGGAATAGAGACATCCCATTCTATTTCTTGAGGAATTTGTATGCAAAATTTATCTTGGGGAAACATGTTAACTATTTTGATATTTTAGAGTTCCAGGGTGTGGGTCATGGGATTGCCCATGATAGGGAAGGGGCTAGGACTGATCCTAACCATGTGCCATGCCCTCCACGCACACTAAAACCCCCTTGGGTATATCCTCCTGTGGGTGTTGTCATTGATGATACACATGAGGCCTTATTCAACTTGGCAGATACATTGCTTCAACATGGGACTATTATCTAAGGCAATGTAGGCCAAGGGGTTGGCACTTCTGAGGTTGGCCCATCCCACACTAAGGATCCAAATACTAGGTCTACAGATCGTACTCGAGTTATAGATCGCACTGAAGACGCAAAGGGTTCTGAGCGTCGTGTGATTCCACACCCTTGCATGACATGTGGAGGCATATGCTATTGGCATGTGTCAGATTTTTGGGGCGATGGATTACTTCGATATGTAAGTATAACTCATCATTTCCATAATATATTTTGTTTTATATCACAAATTTAAATTGTTTTGTAATTTATTTCTATTTAATTATCTAACAAATTATGTGAACAAATATACACCTGGTGTCCCATCACACCCCAGATTCGCATAGTCCAATGATTGATGTTGATAACATTGATGCAGTGGTCAATGCTGCATATGGTTTTGGTGCTTCACCATTAGTTGTAATAACTTTACTTTTTAATTTGACATCATTATTTATGTTTATAGTAAAGATTGCAACATTCAATACGTCCTAACATGGATACATTATGTTTTATGCAGGGTAGGCAGGATAAGTTTGTGGAATATCATCCAAGTCTGTCACATGTAGAGGAAAATTCCCAGACGCAGGAGTTATTTTAATTATGTTTTTAATTATGCCTTTAATAATTCAACATGTATGCTTTTAATTATTCAAAATTTTCTAATTGTATGTTTATGTTTTTGTTATGTAGCATGATATCTATGTCAGTGGAATGAGCTTTGTGATTGGGGACCCACCTCTCCCCCTAGGTACATGTATGTTTCGTTTTCTTTGAAAACATCATTTTTCGTCCACGTATTATATATGTCTTATTTTATTTTTATTATCTGACATTGACATATATTTTTTTATGCATCTTGATAGTGAGCAATTGGTGCTTGAAGAGCACCCAATCAGGGTCGCTGCTAGTGAGGCACCACGACCCACCATAACTTACTCACGTACAGTAAGTAAAAATGTTATATTGGTTTAGAATTTCAACAAATTTACATAGAATTTTTATAGGTTGGTAAACTAACTTACAAATTTTTGTTTGTCTGCAGTCTCTGCTAATGCGACCCGTCCCTCTTTTTCAGCGTTGGGGATCACCACTAAGTAGTCGGAAAAGAAAGCTAGACTTCTCAAAATAAAGGTGGGGATAAATAGAATAAATGTATAGGGGGGATACATACATGTAAATTTTTGTTTTTATACACACAGATGTACAGTTTGATCCACTATTTTCTATTATGACAATTTGGCATGCCAATTTTTGTAACATTAATTGTATACATATCTAATATAAATCAAGGTTCAAATTTATACATATATGATTGACTTTATTTTGGAACATGATATGTGTGGTTCATCCAACTAATATCAAGTAACCATTAAGTAAGTCATGGGAGATAATCACTAGACACCATAACCATAATCATACCATACAACTACCTAAATTTAGCTATCATCAACTTTTTAACATTATGGCTATCCTCAACTTTTTAACATCATAACCATACCATGCACTACCTAAATTCCATACACTAACATCATAACACTAACAACATAACATAATAATATCATAGCCATACCACTAACATCATAACATCATACATGTGTTTCTACTTCTAAGTCATGCATGCATGTGAACTTCCACTTGTGATCCATGTTCAACCCTATTCATTTTGTTTCATGTATGTGCATAGCCTACTTATATGGCCTTTTCTTTTCGACTTAAATGATACTAACCAATACAATGATTTAAACCTAAATAAACTAACATCATACCATACTAACATACCATACCATAATAATATACCATACCATACCATACAATACTGACATACCATACCATACTAGTATGCCATACCATACCCTACAATAC
>LPNX010304023.1:142990-154248 GCA_001517045.1 Pseudotsuga menziesii
GAGGTCATAAAATCCTAGTTCCATCTCATAAATTCTCAACCCTAGTTATAGCATGCAATTTGTAGTTCATGAAAACCTAGTTTGTTTCCAATTTGTACATGTACATGTGTTCCTACTTCCATCTCATAACTTGTAAAGAGGTCATAAAACCCTAGTTCCATCTCATAACTTCTCAACCCTAGTTATAGCATGCAATTGTAGTTCATGAAGCCCTAGTTGGTTTTCAATTTGTACATGTACATGTGTTTCTACTTCCATCTCATAACTTGTAAAGAGGTCATAAAACCCTAGTTCCATCTCATAACTTGTAAAGAGGTCATAAAACCCTAGTTCCATCTCATAACTTGTAAATAGGTCATAAAACCAATCTAATGATATAAACCTTAGTCCATTTTTCTTGTTATTCATGTACATGTGTTTCAAATTCTAAGTCATGCATGCATGTGAAATTCCACTTGTGATCCATGTTCAACCCTATTCATTTTGTTCATGTATGTGCATAGACTAGGTATATGGCCTTTCGTTTTCTACTTAAATGATACTAACCAATCTAATTTGATCTTCAAACATAAAGAGGTCATAAAACCCTAGTTTTTAGCTACATGTCTCAATTTGTGAACCCTAGTTTTATTATGTAGTTTGTTGGCTTATACTTTAGTATGAGAATAATATATCATGTGAACCCTACCAACACATGCACGGCCAAGAGTTTTGCAGAGTTGACCCACTAATGATAAAGTTGCATTGAAGGAAACTGAGCATTACCCTAGTTTACAAAATCAAAGAAAAATGAAGTCATTGGGCCTTGAAAACATAAGGGAGAGGGCCACCTAGAGGTAATCGCATGCCAAGAGACCAACGGAGTTGACGCTTCTTCGATTCGACCCTTGATTTCTCAGATGTATCCAATTGAAAGTTGCATGAAAATGTCATTCAAGGACACTCAATGACTTTCGGTCCAGGAGTGAAAAAACAAATGGATCAGCAAAATTGCATGCCATTGGCTCCTGCAAGTCTATATGGGAAAGGCCGATATGAGAACCCTACCGACACAGGTGCGGTTAAGGGTTTTGTAGAGTTGACCCACCAATGCTAGAGTTGCATTGAAAAAAACTCAGCAAAACCCTAGTTTATGAAATCAAAGCACAATGAAGTCACTGGGCCTTGAAAAAACAAGGGAGAAGGCCACCTAAAGGTATTCACATGCCAAGAGACCAACGGATTTGACAGTTATTCGATCCAACCTCCGATTTCCAAGCTATGTCCAGTTGAAAGTTGCATGAAAATGTCATTCAGGGACCACTAGTACAAAAGCATGGATTTTTCCACGGAGGTTTTCCACGTTTCTTACTTTTTGGTGTAAAATCTGATGTAACGAGAACGAGGCATTGTTGTATCCACACCTAGCCGTCGCTGTATCCACGCCAGGACTCTTAGACGTCGCTGTATCCATGCCTAAACTTTTGGACGTCGCTGTATCCACGCCTGACCGTCGCTATAGCAACGGCACCGTCTTTTGTTGACTTTTTACAAATAAGAGGTTCTTTTTGTTTTTGTGGGCGGGTGGATTAATGCTTATAGTTATGGAGGACGAGGAGGAGGAATCAGAGGGAGGAAGAGTTCGAGGCGGATGTTTTTGGAAATCGATAATAATATTTAGCAAGGTGTTCTCATGCGAATCTGCGTATTCGATCTGGCATCATTGCACCAGCGAGCTAGGGTTTAACCGTTGGCCCCATTTACATCTACTTGGAGGTCCCGCCATGGTCAGCCCTGGCCTCTGTAAATGCCCAACAATAATAACTATCCGTGATTCCTTCTTTGCTACTTAATGGTAATTGTGTTTGAATCATACTTAGCTCTTGATATTGCATGCGTAATTCAGGAGGGGGAAGGTTTTGCTTTGGGGTAAACCACCATGGATTTTGTAGAGGAATGCAAGATGGAAATTAATGAAACGCTTCAGGTTCCGAAGGAGGAATGGAAGGAGGAAAGAGATATTGAAACCCTTTTGGTTCTGAAAGAGGAATGCGAGGTTGAAGATATTGAATTTACCTGGCCATTTTACCTGGTAGAATATCTTTCAACTCAGGGTTTCAGTAGTCACCTGGGACAGAATATTTCTCATTTGAAGCTTTTGAATGGCGAGTACTATACCATATTGCCTTCCACAAAGCTAACAATTTTGCAGTTTCTTTGCGATGATATAATGGAGGCTGAGGAAGTTCGAACAGAAATCAACATGCGGGTAAACTTTGAACAAGATACAGATGCAAATGTGAAAATTAACTTTTCTTCTGGTGCAACTGGATTGATTGAAATAAATCCCTGCTATTCAAAAAGAAAGATGGTTTCTTGTACCAAAGCAGATGGGTAGTGGAGGTCCAATTCAAGCCAAGTGACACTTGAAAACACAAATTTTCATTCAGACAATTCAGTCTCACAGAACAAGCATAGTTACTCTAAGAATGGACAGACCGAGTTTACAAGTCCCGAGGTGAATGATGGAGAGGATTTAAACAGTGATGAATGCTTCATATGTGGAATGGATGGGAATTTGATTTGTTGTGATGGTTTCCCATCTGCATATCATTTTCCATGTGTTGGTCTTTCCAAAGCTCATTTACCAGAAGGAGCATGGTATTGTCCAGAGTGTGTTGTGGAGAAAATTGATGCCCAGGGATCAAGAGCATCAAAGTCATTGAGTGGAGCTGAGATCTTTGGTATTGACCCATATGGGCGTGTCTTCTTTGGTACTTGTGGCTACCTATTGGTGTAAGTCAAAGTTATTAGTGAAGTGTTTGAACTTTAGAGTAACATGATGTTAACTGAATATTTTAGGCTTAATGGTATTGGCTAATTTCAAAAGTATTTTTGGTGCAATTCTTCCTATAGCCTACTTAGGATATCTGCCCTAGGTTTGTTGAAGCTATTTTTTGCATTTAACCCTCGGTTGTAAGTTTGCAAAAAAATCTTGCTTTGCTCCTTTGGATAAATTTTCCAAATTCGCTTATAATTCAATCTTTTCTCTGGACATGTTTCTGTAGGTCCGATTCTACATCAAATCCAACTACCATGTACAGGTATTACAACAAAAGGGATGCCATAAAGGTCATAGAGATATTAGAGTTCTCAGGTCCTTTTTATGATGACATAAGAAACTCAATTCTACAGTACTGGAGTGTTCCAGAAGGCAAGAAGGATTCATCTTGCTTTCAAAAGACAGATATGGCTTCTATATGGGAATCAAGCCATAAACAACTGGGAAACTAGTCCAAGAAAGAAAATGACAGAGACATGAATATTTAGGTAAAACTAAATTGTAAAATCATCATAATGAAGGTAAGGCTGTCAGTTAGCTTTTTGATGTTGCAATGGCAGCATAAACTAGGTAGTAGTTTATATCTAAGAACATTAAAAAATGGGACAAAGATAAAACATTTAGTTAGCCACTCATATGGTTGGATGGGTAGATAGCCAACTTCTATTTTAGATGTATCTATTTCACAATCATGGTTTTGCATGCAGCCTTCATAATGCTGAAGTTTGTTTACTATTGAAGTTTGTTTATAAAGGCTGATAGATTTCCTTTCGTAGGGATTGGTTAAGCACTTTTGTTAAGAACTTAGATTATATCTGACCCGTGAATTTTGAGATTTTGGATTATTTGACCTGCTATTGCTGTGACATTAGATTTACTTTCTATGCATATTTTTTAATGTTGCTTTCTGTACTCTAAAATACTAGGCCTGAGACTTGCAAATAATGATATATGGGGCATTCAAGGATGTGCGACTTTTGAGATTTTGGATTATTTGACCTGCTATTAATGTGAGAAAAAATTTACTTTCTATGCATGTTTTTCAATGTTGCTTTCTGTACTCTGAATTATTGGGTCTGAGACTTGCAAATAATGGTATATGGGGCATTCAAGGATGTGCATATGACATTTTGGAGCTTAATTGCTCCTATCTTCATTGTCTAGTTTCTTCCATGTGTTTCAAGAATAATTTTTGCTGATGCTTATCTTTAAATTTGCGTTGAATGATCAAATACATTTAGAGTGTAGTAGGCTAGGAGAAGGAAACACTGATTGTTCATCAAGTTCATTGACAAAGTAATAAGATTTGAGTATGTAGATTTTCAAGTTAGCCATAATTGTGTTGAGATATCTAGATATGAAATGTATTTGAGTTTAGAAATGTCTCAATATTTCAAGTGGACAATGCCCCCATCATCAAGGGATTCTGTAGCAAATGGATATCTGGATGTATAGCTAACTGATAGTGCTCTACCCTGTAGTTGGAATCTGGATGTATAGCATTGCTCAACTCCATAACATTTTTATGATGTTTTGGTCAATTTGGCTAATTATGATATTTTGGTCAGTTTGGCCTTTGCTTTCCCTTTCACGTCAATTGCTGCTTGATTGGATGTCATGAGACTCTGCTCCATTTAGATTCAAGGGCATTAATGAGTTCATGACTTCATGATTTTTTATGAGTTAAACTCTGCTAATTTTGATTCAAGGGCATCAATGAGGCCATGGCTTCAGGAAATGGTTCGGAGTTAAAAGTCTAATACCTTTCAAAGTGGAATGGATTTAAATCTTAACTTGTTTGTGACATCTTCAGAATTATGCCATGGCTTAGTGACATTATATGTCATATTGTACATAATAGTTATTGTTGTGAACATAAATTAGCAGTCTCTGGTTTCATGCTAGTCTTATGAATGCCATTGCTTTCTTGTTATTTTTGCTTTTCCTGGTTGCATGCATGGAAAATCAATGTAAAAGTGTTTTTTCTTTTTAAAAAAAATATTGCGCCTTGTATTTGGCATTGGTGTTTATGCATGGAAATCCCATGCACTGAGCACAAAACTAATAATTTCTTCAGTGCAATCCGTAATGAAAATGCAACTGCAGTTTCTGTATTGTTCATAGAGATGGTTTCTTTAACAGTAGAATGCATGTGCGGTTATTTCTTCTTTCCTATTTTTAAGGTTAAGGACATCTAAGATGTGCAGTTATTTCTTCTTTCCTACATATTCAATTCAATACGACCTATATACGACCTATATATTCAGTAGCTTTGGCTCTTGAAGAACTGGACTTCATATATATTCAGGAAACTTTCTTTTCAGCTTACCGGAGATACTAAAAACATTTGATGTTGCTCCCTCTTCTTTATTCTCATGATCTAAATAAATGATATTTGGCTGACCTGGGTTTACATTCTTTTGAAGAGCACAAATCTGTTGACTCACTACTAATTTCTTTGCCATACTTTGTGTAACTCGATGGGTTAACCACAGGGGTATCAACCATATATTTCTTACATTTTGTGTTCCGGGATTTATTAGGAAATGAAGAAAATAAATTCTCAGGCTCGATATCCTCTATACCGCATGCATTCTCATCTTCAGTATTATGTTCATCAGGAACTGAATTAAAACCATTTCTATTATAGAAATTACCCCAATTATCACCCCTAAGAGCCAATTCATCCTCAATTAGCAAGGGGATTCTGTAGCAAATGAAGTATGCTATATCTTATAAGTTGTACAGATGATGTTATTGACATATTATTGTGGATTACAGGTGTTTTTGCTGGAAGATTTAGTAAATTCAAAGAAGCATGTGTTGAGAGAACATGCCTACCTAATGTATAAGGCCATACACTGCTGATAATATTTGAAGAAGGTCAATAAAGACCGCTCTGAACCTCTATAGAGGCCGTGAAATCTCCCTCTGATCTTAGTAGATAAGAAGTGACAGCAAAACCATTGAAGGATGAGCAAAGCAAGTTTCAAACCAAATCTTTATAAAAGAAGAGGAAACACACATGCTTGAATTTTCTAGCCCATAATAGATTTGAAGCAAATTTTTATTCCTAGGATGAATCCATGCACTAATTTTTTTCCCAACATTCATGGATGGCATCCCTAGTAAACCTTTTGGTGTAGACTAGTCACTAGTATGCCTCACCCATAGGGATTTGAAGTGGACACCTGCTGGCACAAAACTAGCCAAATGCCCAGCGACTTTGGTGATGACTGGTTGAGCTAATCCCTAGGTCCAAGTCCATGTGCCATATGTAAAACAGATAAGAATTTTCACTTGTAGTGCAGAAATTGATGCTTTCTTCTACCCTAAAGACAATCAATTTTTGGGCTGATATCTTCAAAAAGGCAAATTTGTTGCAGTCTATTTGTCTGGGGAAAAATATGCTTCTCTTTTGTCAATATTTTTGCATATTATGTTTTATTTCTAAGCATTTTGTTTGAATGTGGGAACTATGTTGTTAGATTGCCTTGTAATTGTCAATGTAAAGAAAGAGTATGAACATCCTGGGTTTTTGACTTTTTTTTTGCAACTTGAGACAAACATTCGGCTCATTGCGCTAGCAGCGGGTTGGACTAAACATGTAGATGATTGGTCCCCTCAAGTTTCTGTTGCTCATACAGGCACAAGTGTTGCTGTCACAACTGCAAAACGAGGAGGTAATGGAAAGAGACTTTAGAAAAATAGTACCCTCATAGCAATGACTGCTCCAATTGATGCCATATTTTTTAGGAATTTTTATTGGTGTAAAGGTGGAAGGCTCTCCACCCAAGTACTTCAATTACCATATGCAATAGCAAAGCGAGATGGAAGCCAAGGTGTGTGCTTCTCTGTACATTGACTAATACATTCTATTTGGCATTAATAATATTATCTTATCTCACTAAGAGTCTAATGTTGCCACAATTTGTGTCAATCCAGGTGGAACAAGGAAAATATCTGGAATTCTTTATGTAGAAGGCTGTGATTTCCCTAGAAGAAGTAGGCAGTATACTTGGCGGGCAGCTGTTGAAAGGGCTAGGAGTGTGTCGCAGCTTGCAGTTCAAGTCTGTCTGTTTTTTGGTGTTATTTAGTTTCTTTCAAGAAATATGAAATGTACATGCAAACTGCTTAAACCATTTAAGATCTGAAATTAGTTTTTTTTTTACATGCTGGACACGTTTGCAGGTTAGGTATCTTGATGCTTATATTAAATGGAAGGATCTTGTATATCCAGAAGATTGTCATGATGGTAAGGCTATGGACAAAGAGGGCATTTCTTTCAGGAATGCCACCGTTTGTGGGAAAATATATGAAGGTGGTGAGGCTAAGTATTTGTTGGACTTTGGAAACCAGAAAGGCATTCCGATCTGTGCTATCAAACATGGTAGAAAAATTGAAGAGACTGAAGGCAGTGGAAACAAATACTGGTTGGGAGAATTTCATGTTCCTATGTATGTATTGAAGGCCTTTGAAGATGGAATTCTCTGGGATTGTCCAAACAAGGGTTCTAAGCAAGTTTGGAAAGGTCCGAATAGGCCGATGAAAGGAATTAGAATTAAGGATATATATTCATTCCTTTTATGTAAGGAAGAGATGAATGGAAAGTGTTCATGTGCCCAGTGTGGGAAGGAGGTATTGGTCAGGTATATTCTCTTCTTCTGGTGATATTTCTTTTCTTCAAAGACCATGTCCAGACTCTATGCATATAAATATACAATATATAATGTTATTTAACTTCTGTTGAGTCATTGGAGAACAACCATAAGATTTGAGAATTAGGAAATTTACATTATTGGTATTTTTATCCTACCTTTTGTCAGCATTGTTGTATGGATGTAGAAATAATTGATTCCATGTAGCCAAGAATGCTTTTTGATACTACATGGATACTTTATGCATTTTTATTTTTTACTTGATTGTAAATTTGTATCTATATCCTTTTTTATCTGTGCCAATTAGAAGAGAGTTTAAATGGCCTGTGTAATCAATAATTATTTTATACATTCATTTGAAACTTACCTTTGACTATCAGCATCAATAGGTTATTATTGAAATTCTT
This sequence comes from Pseudotsuga menziesii, assembly GCA_001517045.1. Taxonomy (NCBI): domain Eukaryota; kingdom Viridiplantae; phylum Streptophyta; class Pinopsida; order Pinales; family Pinaceae; genus Pseudotsuga; species Pseudotsuga menziesii. The sequence goes on from LPNX010304023.1 coordinate 150,877, forward strand.
AGGGGAAAACAGAGCATATTTCCATTGTGAGGAAAATGGAAATGAAAGTTTCAGTTCAAGTGGAGAGATTAAAAGGAGTCATTTTGTATTGGCCTTAGTAAAATTCTGAACTTTTGCGAAACCAGTTATGTTCTGTTTATGTTTTGTCCCCTTGTGTTAACACCTGGAGAGCACTGTGGATGTTTCCCCAGAGCCCCATCAGTAAGGCCACTCTACGGAGGAAATTACCAGAGAGGTTGTTGGGTTGTACAGGCATTCCTAGATAAGATGATGATAGTGACTGATTCTCCTCTCTTATGGCTTATGTTACTGATATTTGTGTTTGTAACTTTGTACCAGATAGCTGGTTGTATTTGATATTTAGTACCTTCATTTTTGTTCTCTTAGCTTCTTATTTTATTTTGCATTTATAGGAGATGACTTTTGCACTCCCCTTATTGCCATTTTGATACGTTGTATAGTAAAAACAGCCCCTTGGACCTGTTTTGGTTATCAACGGACAATAAGATGATTTCATTTCAGTTGAGTTTGACTGTTCTAAAAGGGAATATTTTGTTTTCTTTCTTTTCATGTAGCACTTTCATCGATTCTAACATGTTCTATTTGAATGATTTTCAGGAAATCTGTTAAATGCAATTTTTGTGAAGGTAAGAAGGATTATTTAAATTTTTTAAATGCAATAGTATTCTGAAGTCTCTCTTTTTTTTATTTGTTGTTTAACCAATTTTATATCCCATCTTTCTCTTGATTAGCCACAATCAAATATTAGTTTGGGCCTTATTTTATCAAGCATTTTTATTCGAGTTTTAGCCATAGGTAAAAGTTAAAACCAGAAAATGTTACATAGAAAGTTTGAGGGTACATTTGTAGATTTCTATTAAAATTTCATTGACCTCCATGGCATGTGAAACTATACCTAGACACGGCCTTTGCAGTTTAAGACAGGTATTCTTTAACATTCATGCCATCTAAGATGATATTGCATGATCTGTAAAATTTCAAATACACGTGGATGGTGAGTGACTTTACACATTTGCGTTGTGATGTAAATGTGTGCAAAATCTGAAGTTCATCTAAAAATATTTCCAGGCATTTGGAAAGCTCGCTTGTCCATTAAGTCCAGAGTGTTTTGGTGGTTCATCCTCTATGAATGCTTTCCTCTCCTTTGAAGATATTCACTATGTATCTTCCATGAAAATTTTCCAAAAAGTCAACATAGTGCAACTGAATCATTTAGTTTTGACTTACATTGTCAAATTTCTTGTATAAAAATGCAACAATTTGAAGGCTAGAATTTCTCTCACTACCTTAATAAAATCATCCAATGTTGTAGGATGGATGATCCTTTGTTTTGTCATTCTAGTGGCATAAATTTTCCAACACACATAGGCTTTCCATATATGCTTTGAACTTCCAAATTGTATTACTTTCTAGATCAGAATAGTTGCCATCATTTGAGACAAATCGAATCTTTAACTTTGACCCTGGTTTGCAGGGTAAACAGGTATAGTTGGAAATTTCCTTTTCCAAAAGTGTTCTAATTGATGTCTTTAGTTTCAAACCATGTCAAAAAAGTGCCATATACCTCTACTATTTTTATCACTAGGATGAGTGTGATCCTACATTACTATTTTTTAAAAACATTTGCTTCAATGGCATTCCCTCTGAACATATTTGAAGTGTTTATCATTGTTAACATCCTCTCTTGCTGTATACACCTACCATTCCTATTCTTTTCCAGCATGTTAAATTTAAAGAAACAAATTTTCTAGCATCATTTCTGAAATGTGGAATGAATATCATTCTGTGTCACTTGTGATGAATAAAATAACTTTATTGCAATTATTTGTTCCCCTGGCATGGTAGGCAGAAATATTATCAGATTTCTACGAAGTTTGCAAAGGTCTTGACCTTGGACGTGGATTTAAATTTCCTACTCTTGAATAGGTACAGATAATTTCATATTGAGTGCAACTTTTTAGTGTAATGGCGTGTTGTTGGACATTACAGATGTGCATGGTTATGTGTTATACTTACATTTTGTTCTTGTGAATCAAATTACTGGATGAACAGCCACCAGCATCATTCGTTTCTGCAATGGAAGAGTATGTTAAAGATGCCCCAAGATCATCATCAGTCCGTAGAGAGTTGGTATGAACATCTATCCTAAGAGAGTATATAGTTTTTTGAGGTCACCCAAATTGCATTTTGTTTGTTATTTCCAAAGTTCCATTTAACTTTCTAATAATTATTTCTGTTCTAAAAAAATATTAATTAATATTTGTTGTTTCTTGAACAGAAAACTGAGTCTATTCCAAAGGTTTTAGCTCTGGAGTACAAGAAAAAATCAGAGCCCCATGATGATGTACTGCCACCACCTCCTCCACCTCCTGAACCAGTCAAGGAAAGTCCTGCACCTGTACAATCTGTGCCAAATGTGACAACTGATATTTTGGTAAAGATTCGTATTATTGCTCTCATTATATTGGAAAATTGTATACATGATACAGGAATACAACATTGACTGTAGGATTTGACTTGGCAAGATGTTGATTCTTGTGGTTTCTGTAAAATGTGAATATTGTGGTTTGTGAAATAATTGGAAGCTCTAAGCAGTGCTTAACCAACTGTGAAATGAACTTTTTGAATGCTTGTCTGATGGCAGGGATTTGATGACATTAGTCCTGATCCTTCCTCACTCGAAGAAAATAATGCTCTGGCCCTTGCTATTTTTCATTCTATATTAAATTGCAGATAATTCTTCCAATGGAACCTCAAACAATGCTCGAGATATTCCAAATGGAGCCACTGGTTGGGAACTAGCTCTTTTCACCACTTCAAGCTCTAATTCTAGTGTGCAAGCGGAAAGTAAACTGGTAATACCATCTTTCTATATAGATCAACCTGATATATAGTATTTGGCTGTATTCTGCATTTGATTGTACGGGTTATCAATTCATTTTGGCTTTTTATTGGTTGCAGGCTGGAGGCCTTGATAAGCTTACATTAGATAGCTTATATGAAGATGCAATGACAAGGCAAGTATCTAGCTACCATACAGGTCAAGTGGCACCAAATCCCTTTGAGGCTTCTCCAATGATGCAACCAGGACATGACCCTTTTTATGCTTCTCAAAAGATTGCTCCACCATCAGCTGTACAGATGGCTTCTATGGCTCAGCAGCAACAAGCTTTCATGGCACAACAACAGATGATGGGGCCGCAAGTTCCTACCAACCCTTTTGGCAATCTGTATATAGCAGCATATCCTTATGCTGCAGGGACTCCTTATCAGGCTCAATCTGGCCATTTCCTAGATTATCTCCATAACACACATTTTGAGGTTGATTAAGGTCTAGAATGTGCCTAGAAA
>LPNX010304039.1:10727-22973 GCA_001517045.1 Pseudotsuga menziesii
GCCATTCGGAGTAGAATTTAGGCTCGGTCAACATCCATTTGGATGTACATCGTTCTCTATTGAAAGGTCTAAGCTCGGGGGAGACAATAGTGTTGTATTGTCTATGGTTGGGAGGTGATAGATCATCACCGTGGTTAAACGAGCTCCACACCCAGTTTGTTTATGTGCTCTGTCTTTCTTCTAGTGATCTTGTTTTTACAACTGCCAATTTCTAACATGGTATCAAAGCAGTTCTAGAAGCCATTGTTGAAAGCTAGGGCTTGACATTATGAGGGCTCCCCTCACCAATATAGGAGATAAAGTGACTCAGAAACTTTGCCCAAGGGAAGACGCATCTATTGATGAAGGAAAAATCCAGTTCTGAGAAGTTTCATTTTCGATCCAATTTCGGTCCATAGTTTTGGCTGGATATTATCTCCTCTCAACTCGCCTTGATAAGGCACGTTAACCTTTGGATTTAGTTTCACAAGATTCCAAACATCATTTTTGACCTAGATCCTACTAGGGTTTCTATTTCAAATCTGTAGGTAGGATGATCAGAATGAAGGCTGAAGATCATCTTGATGGAGCCACAAACTTCATCTCTTGGAAGTCTAGAGTTCTCATCTTGGAAGAAAATGATCTATTAAAGCTTGTCAATGAGAAGGTTCCAGAACCAGACGCTGAAGAAGACAAGTTTCATTGGAGGAAGAGTGATGCCAGAGCAAGAAGAATCTTGGTAGACTCAGTCAAGGATCATTTGGTTTCTCAAATCTCGCAAAAGAAGACGACTAGTAAGATGTTCAAAACCCTAAAAGAATGATGATTGTTAATTTTCAAGCCTGACTTGTATGGGCGACGACGTTCAAATGTCATTCATTATACACCCTTAGTGGTCGGTGGTGGACCACCACAGTGTTAGTGGGCACCCACTAACACCTTGGTGGTTCACCACCGACCACTGAGGGTGTATAATGGAAGGAATTTTAAGGCCGTCGGGGATAGAAGTCAGGCCTGGCCACTGACACTATTGTGGCCCATAATTGACCTACAAGGGTGTATGACGAATGTTGTTTAAAGGCCATTAGGAGTACAATTTAGGCTCGATCAACATCCATTTGGATGTAAATCGTTCTCTATTAAAATGTTTGAGCTCAGGGGAGACAATAGTGTTGTATTCTCTATGGTTGGGAGTTTATAGATCATCACCGTGGTTAAACGAGCTCCACACCCAGTTTGTTTATGTGCTTTGCCTTTTTTCTAGAAATCTTTGTTTTACAACTGTCGATTTCTAACATGATATCAAAGCAGTTCTAAAAGCCATTGTCAAATGCTAGGCTTGACATTCTGAAGCCTCCCCTCACCAATCTAGGAGAAAAAGTGACTTTGAAACTTCGCCCAAGGGAAGGCGCGTTTATTGATGAAGGAAAAGTCTAGTTCTGAGAAGTTTAATTTTTGACCCAATTTCGGTCCATAGTTTTGGCTCGATCTTATCTCCTCTCAACTCGCCTCGATAAAGCACATTAACCTTTGGATTCAGTTTCACAAGATTCCAAACTTCATTTTTGACCTAGCTCCTACTAGGGTTTCTAGTTCAAATCTGGCGACAAGATGATTGGAATGAAGGTTGAAGAGCATCACGATAGAGCCATAAACTTCATCTCTTGGAAGTCTAGAGTTCTCATCTTGGAAGAAAATGATCTCTTAAAGCTTGTTAATGAGAAGGTTCCAGAACCAGTCGTCGAGGAAGACAAGTCTCATTCAAGGAGGAGTGATGCAAGAGCATGAAGAATCTTGGTAGACTTATTCAGTGATCATTTGGTTCCTCAAATCTTGCAAAAGAAGACGACCAGGAAGATGTTTAAAACCCTAAAGGAATGATGATTGTTAATGGCCAAACCTGACTTGTATGGGCGACGACGTTCAAATGCCGTTCATTATACATCCTCAATGGTCGGTGGTGGACCACCAAGGTCTTAGTGGGCGCCCACTAAGACCTTGGTGGTCCACCACTGACCATTGAGGGTGTATAATGGAAAGCATTTTAAGACCATCGGGGATAGAAGTCAGGCTTGGCCACTGACACTATTGTGGCCCACAATCGACCTACAACGGTGTATGACGAATGACATTTAAAGGCCATTGGGATCAGAATTTAGGCTCGGTCAACATCCCTTTGGATGTACATCGTTCTCTATTGAAAGGTCTGAGCTCGGGGGAGACATTAGTGTTGTATTGTCTATGGTTCGGAGGTGATAGATCATCACCGTGGTTAAACGAGCTACACACCCAGTTTGTTTATGTGCTTTGTCTTTCTTTTAGTTATCTTGGTTTTACAACTGCCAATTTCTAATATGGTATCAAAGCAGTTCTAGAAGCCATTGTCGAAAGCTAGGGCTTGACATTATGAGGCCTCCCCTCACCAATACAGAAGAAAAAGTGACTTGGAAACTTCGCCCAAGGGAAGGCGTGTCTATTGATGAAGGAAAAGTCTAGTTCTGAGAAGTTTCACTTTTGACCCAATTTCGGTCCATAGTTTTGGCTCGATCTTATCTCCTCTTAACTAGCCTTGATAAGACACACTAACCTTTGGATTCATTTCACAAGATTCCAAACTTCATTTTTGACCTAGCTCCTACTAGGGTTTCTAGTTCAAATCTGCAAGGATGATGATCGGAATGAAGCTTGAAGATCATCTTGATAGAGCCACAAACTTCATCTGTTGGAAGTCTAGAGTTCTCATCTTGGAAGAAAAAGATCTCTTAAAGCTTGTCAATGAGAAGGTTCGAGAACCAGACGCTGAAAAAGACAAGTCTCATTGAAGGAAGAGTGATTCTAGAGTAAGAAGAATCTTGGTAGACTCAGTCAGGGATCATTTGGTTTCTCATATCTCGCAAAAGAAGACAACTAAGAAGATCTTCAAAACCCTAACGAAATGATGATTGTTAATGGCCAAGCCTAACTTGTATGGGCGACGACATTCAAATGCCGTTCATTATACACCCTTAGTGGTCGGTGTTGGACCACCACAATGTTAGTGGACGCCCACTAACACCTTGGTGGTCCACCATCGACCACTGAGGGTGTATAATGGAACACATTTTAAGTCCGTTGGTGATAGAAGTCAGGCTTGCCCCCTGACACTATTGTGGCCCACAATCGACCTACAAGGGTGTATGACATATGGCATTCAAAGGCCATTGGGTGTAGAATTTAGGTTTGGTCAACATCCATTTGGATGTACATCATTCTCTATTGAAAGGACTGAGCTAGGGGAAGACAATAGTGTTGTATTGTCTATTGTTGGGAGGTGATACATCATCACCGTGGTTAAACGAGCTCCACACCCAGTTTGTTTATGTGCTCTGTCTTTCTTCTAGTGATCTTGGTTTTACAACTGCCAATTTCTAACATGGTATCAAACCGTTTCTAAAAGCCATTGTCCAAAGCTAGGGCTTGACATTCTGAGGCCTCCCCTCATCGATCCAGCAGAAAAAGTGACTTGGAAACTTTGCCCAAGGGAAGGCGCATCTATTGATGAAAGAAAACTCCTGTTCTGAGAAGTTTCATTTTTGACCCAATTTCGGTCCATAGTTTTGGCTTGATCTTATCTCCTCTCAACTCGCCTTGATAAGGCACATTAACCTTTGGATTCAGTTTCACAAGATTCCAAACTTCATTTTTGATCTAGCTCCTACTAGGGTTTCTAGTTCAAGTCTGTAGGCAAGATGATTGGAATGAAGGTTGAAGATCATCTTGATGGAGCCACAAACTTCATCTCTTGGAAGTCTAGAGTTCTCATCTTGGACGAAAATGATCTCTTAAAGCTTGTCAATGAGAAGGTTCCAGAAGCAGGCGCTGAAGAAAACAAGTCTCATTGGAAGATGAGTTATGCGAGAGCAAGAAGAATCTTGGTAGACTCAGTCAGGGATCATTTGGTTCCTCAAATCTCGCGAAAGAAGACGACTAGGAAGATGTTCAAAACCCCAAAGTAATGATGATTCTTAATGGCCAAGGCTGACTTGTATGGGCGACGACATTCAACTGCCGTTCATTATACACCCATAGTGGTCGGTGGTGGACCACCACAGTGTTAGTGGGCGCCCACTAACACCTTGGTGGTCCAGCGTCGAGCACTGAGGGTGTATAATGGAAGGCATTTTTAGGCCGTCGGGGATAGAAGTCAGGCTTGGCCACTGACACTATTGTGGCCCACAATCGACCTACAAGGGCGCCCACTAACACCTTGGTGGTCCAGCATCGAGCACTGAGGGTGTATAATGGAAGGCATTTTTAAGCCATCGGGGATAGAGGTCAGGCTTGGCCACTGACACTATTGTGGCCCACAATCGACCTATAAGGGTGTATGACGAATGGCATTTAAAGGCCATTGGGTGTAGAATTTAGGCTCTGTCAACATCCATTTGGATGTACATTGTTCTCTATTGAAAGGTCTAAGCTCGGGGGAGACAATAGTGTTATATTGTCTATGGTTGGTAGGTGATAGATCATCACCGTGGTTAAACGAGCTCCACACCCAGTTTGTTTATGTGCTCTGTCTTTCTTCTAGTTATCTTGGTTTTACAACTGCCAATTTCTAACATGGTATCAACGCAGTTCTAGAAACCATTGTCGAAAGCTAGGGCTTGACATTCTGAGGCCTCCCCTCACAAAAAACGAGAAAAAGTGACTTCAAAACAACGCCCAAGGGAAGGCGCATTTATTGATAATGGGAAAATCCTGTTCTAAAAGTTTCATTTTTGACCCAATTTCGGTGCATAGTTTTGGCTCGATCTTATCTCCTCTCAACCCGACTTGATAAGGCACATTAACCTTTGGCTTCAGTTTTACAACATTCCAAGCTCCATTTTTGACCTAGCTCCTACCAGAGTTTCTAGTTCAAATCTGTAGGAAGGATGATCGGAATGAAGGTTGAAGATCATCTTGATGGAGCCACAAACTTCATCTCTTGGAAGTCTAGAGTTTTCATATTGAAAGAAATTGATTTCTTAAAGCTTATCAATGAGAAGGTTCCAAAACCAAACGCTAAAGAAGACAAGTCTCATTGGATGAAGAGTAATGCGAGAGCAAGAAGAATCTTGGTAGACTCAATCAGGGATGATTTGGTTCCTTAAATCTCGCAAAAGAAGACGACTAGGAAGATGTTCAAGACCCTAAAGGAATCATGATTTTTAATGGCCAAGCCTGACTTGTATGGGCAATGACGTTCAAATGCCGTTCATTATACACCCTTAGTGGTCGGTGGTGAAGCACCACAGTGTTAGTGGGCGCCCACTAACACCTTGGTGATCCACCACCGACCACTGAGGGTGTATAATGGAAGGCATTTTAAGGCCGTCAGAGATAGAAGTCAGGCTTGGCCACTAACACTATTGTGGAACGATCGATCTATAAGGGTTTATGACGAATGGCATTTAGAGGACACTGAGAGTAGAATTTAGGCTCGGTCAACATCCATTTGGATGTACATTGTTTTTTATTGAAAGGTCTGAGCTCGAGGTAGACAATAATGTTGTATTGTCTATGGTTGGGAGGTGATAGATCATCACTACGGTTAAACGAGCTACACACCCAGTTTGTTTATGTGCCGTCTTTCTTTTAATGATCTTGGTTTTACAACTGCCAATTTCTAACATGGTATCAAAGCAGTTCTACAAGCCATTGTCTAGAGCTAGAGCTAGGGCTAGTCCTCTTCTTTTGCGAGATTTGAGGAACCATATGATCCTTGACTGAGTCTACCAAGATTCTTCTTGCTCTCGCATCACTCTTCCTCCAATGAGACTTGTCGTCTTCAGCCTCAACACTTGATTTTTCCTTCATCAATGCGCCTTCCCTTGGGTGAAGTTTCCAAGTCACTTTTTCTCCTGGATTGGTGAGGGGAGGCCTCAGAATGTCAAGCCCTAGCTTTCGACAATGGCTTGTAGAACTGTTTTGATACCGTGTTAGAAATTGGCAGTTGTAAAACCAAGATCATTAGAAAAAAAGACGGTACATAAACAAACTGGATGTGTAGCTCGTTTAACCGTAGTGATGATCTATCACCTCCCAACCATAGACAATACAACATTATTGTCTACCTCGAGCTCAGACCTTTCAATAGAGAACAATGTACATCTAAATGGATGTTGACCGAGCCTAAATTCTACTCTCGGTGTCCTTTAAATGTCATTCGTCATAAATCCTTATAGGTCCATTGTGCCACAAGAGTGTTAGTAGCCAAGCTTGACTTCTATCCCAGACAAAATGATCTCTCGCATTACTCTTCCTCCAATGACACTTGTCTTCTTCAGCGTCTGGTTCTGGAACCTTCTCATTGACAAGGTTGAAGAGATCATTTTCTTCCAAGATGAGAACTTTAGACTTCCAAGAGATAAAGTTTGTGGCTCCATCAAGATGATTTTCAACCTTCATTCCAATCATCTTGCCTGCGGATTTGAACTAGAAACCCTAGTTGGAGCTAGGTCAATAATGAAGTTTGGAATCTTGTGAAACTGAATCCAAAGGTTGATGTGCCTTATCAAAACTATGGACCGAAATTGGGTCAAAAATGAAACTTCTCAAAACTTGATTTTTCCTTCATCAATAGATGCGCCTTCCCTTGGGCGATGTTTCCAAGTCACTTTTGGCTCAATCTTATCTCCTCTCAACTCACCTTGATAAGGCACATTAACCTTTGGATTCAGTTTCACAAGATTCCAAACTTCATTTTTGGCCTAGCTCCTACTAGGGTTTCTAGTTGAAATCTGGGCGCAAGATGATTGGAATGAAGGTTGAAGATCATCTTGATGCAGCCACAAACTTCATATCTTGGAAGTGTAGAGTTCTCATCTTGGAAGAAAATGATCTCTTAAAGCTTGTCAATGAGAAAGTTCTAGAACCAGAGGCTGAAGAAGACAAGTCTCATTGGAGGAAGAGTGATGCAAGAGCAAGAAGAATCTTGGTAGACTCAGTCAAGGATCATTTGGTTGCTCAAATCTCACAAAATAAGAGGACTAAGCGCCCACTAACACTGTGGTGGTCCAACACGGACCACTAAGGGTGTATAATGGAAGGCATTTGAACGTCGTCGCCCGTACAAGTCAGACTTGGCCATTAACAATTATCATTCCTTTAGGGTTTTGAACATCTTCTTAGTCGTCTTTTTTCCCGAGATTTGAGGAACCATATGATCCCTGACTGAGTCTACCAAGATTCTTCTTGCTCTCGCATGACTGTTCATCCAATGAGACTTGTTTTTTTAAGCGTCTAGTTCTGCACCCTTCTCATTGACAAGCTTTAAGAGATCATTTTCTTCCAAGATGAGAACTCTAGACTCCAAGAGATGAAGTATGTGGCTCAATCAAGACGATCTTAAACCTTCATTCCAATCATCTTACGTGCAGATTTGAACTAGAAATCCTAGTAGGAGCTAGGTAAAAAATGAAGGTTGGAATCTTGTGAAACTGAATCCAAAGGTTAATGTGCCTTATCAAGGCCAGTTGAGAGGAGATAAGATCAAGCCAAAACTATGGACCGAAATTGGGTCAAAAATGAAACTTCTCAGAACTGGATTTTTTCTTCATCAATAGATGCGCCTTCCCTTGGGCGATGTTCTCAAGTCACTTTTTCTCCTAGATTGGTTAGGGGAGGCCTCAGAATGTCAAGCCGTAGCTTTACACAATGGCTTCTAGAACTGGTTTGATACCATGTTAGAAATTGGCAGTTGTAAAACCAAGATCACTGGAAGAAAGACAGAGCACATAAACAAACTGGGTGTGGAGCTCGTTTAACCACAGTGATGATCTATCACCTCCCAACCATAGACAATACAATACTATTGTCTCCCCCGAGCTCAGACCTTTCAATAGAGAACGATGTACATCCAAATGGATGTCGACTTGACTGATCTTATCTCCTCTCAACTCGCTTGATCTTATCAAGTCAAATGGAGAAAAAGTGACTTGGAAACATTGCCCAAGGGAAGGCGCATCTATTGATGAAGGAAAAAACCAGTTCGTAGAAGTTTCATTTTTTACCCAATTTCGGTCCATAGTTTTGGTTAATCTCCTCTCAACTCGCCTTGATGAGGCACTTTAACCTTTGTATTCAGTTTCACAAGATTCCAAACTTCATTTTTGACCTAGCTCCTACTAGGGTTTCTAGTTCAAATCTGAAAGGAAGATGATTAGATTGAATGTTGAAGATCATCTTGATGGAGACACAAACTTCATCTCTTGAAAGTCTAGAGTTCTCATCTTGTAAGAAAATGATCTCTTAAAACTTGTGTCAATGAGAAGGTTCCAGACCCAGACGTTGAAGAAGACAAGTCTCATGGGAGGAAGAGTGATGCCAGAGCAAGAAGAATCTTGGTAGACTCAGTCAGGGATCATTTGGTTTTTCAAATCTCGCAAAAGAAGACGACTAAGAAGATGTTCAAAACCCTAAAGGAATGATGATTGTTAATGGCCAAGCTTGACTTGTATGGGCAACGACTTTCAGATGCCGTTCATTATACACCCTTAGTGGTCAGTGCTGGACCACCACAGTGTTAGTTGGCAGCCACTAACACCTTGGTGATCCACCACCAACCACCGAGGGTGTATAGTGGAAGGCATTTTAAGGTCATCGGGGAAGTCAGGCCTTGCCACTGACACTATTGTGGCACAATCGACCTATAAGGGTGTATGACGAACGGCATTTAAAGGCCACTGGGAGTAGAATTTAGGCTGGGTCAATATCCATTTGGATGTACATCGTTCTCTATTGAAAGGTCTGAGCTCAAAGGAGACAATACTGTTGTATTGTCTATGGTTGGGAGGTGATAGATCATCACTGTGGTTAAACGAGCTCCACACCCAGTTTGTTTATGTGCTCTGTCTTTCTTCTAGTGATCTTGGTTTTACAACTACCAATTTCTAACATGGTATCAAAGCAACTCTACAAGCCATTGTCGAAAGCTAGGGCTTGACATTCTGACCCCTCGCCTCACCAATACAGGAGAAAAAGTGACTTGGAAGGTTCGCCCAAGGGAAGGCGCATTGATGAAGGAAAAATCAAGTGCTGAGAAGTTTAATTTTTTACCCAATTTCGGTCCATAGTTTTGGCTCGATCTTATCTCCTCTCAACTCGCCTTGATAAGGCACATTAACCTTTGGATTCAGTTTCACAAGATTCCAAACGTCATTTTTGACCTAGCTCCTACTAGGGTTTCTAGTTCAAATCTGCAGGCAAGATGATTGGAATGAAGGTTGAAGATCATCTTGATGAAGCCACAAACTTCATCTCTTGGAAGTCTAGAGTTCTCATCTTGGAAGAAAATGATCTCTTAAAGCTTGTCAGTGAGAAGGTTCCAGAACCAAACGCTGAAGAAGACAAGTCTCATTTGAGAAAGAGTAATTCGAGAGAAAGAAGAATCTTGATAGACTCAGTTAGGGATCATATGGTTCCTCAAATCTCGCAAAAGAAGACGACTATGAAGATGTTTAAAACCTAAAGGAATGATGATTGTTAATTGCCGAGCGTGACTTGTATGGGCGACGACGTTCAAATGCCGTTCATTATACACCCTTAGTGGTCGATGGTGAACCACCACAGTGTTAGTGGGCGTCCACTAACACCTTGGTGGTCCACCATCGACCACTGAGGGTGTATAATGGAAGGAATTTGAACGTCGTCGTCCATACAAGTCAGGCTTCGCCATTAACAATCATCATTCCTTTAGGGTTTTGAACATCTTCATAATCGTCTTTTTTTGCGAGATTTGAGGAACCATATGATCCCTGACTGAGTCTACCAAGATTCTTCTTGCTCTCGCATTACTCTTCCTCGAATGAGACTTGTCTTTTTCAGCGTCTGGTTCTAGAACTTTCTCATTGACAAGCTTTAAGAAATCATTTTCTTCCAAGATGAGAACTCTAGACTTCCAAGAGATAAAGTTTGTTGCTCCATCAAGATGATCTTCAACCTTTATTCCAATCATCTTGCCTGCAGATTTGAATTAGAAACCCTAGTTGGAGCTAGGTCAAAAATGAAGTTTAGAATCTTGTGAAACTGAATCTGAAGGTTAATGTGCCTTATCAAGGCGAGTTGAGAGGAGATAAGATCGAGCCAAAACTATGAACCGAAACTGGGTCAAAAATGAAACTTCTCAATACTTAATTTTTCCTTCATCAATGCGCCTTCCCTTGGGCGAACTTTCCAAGTCACTTTTGCTCCTGTATTGGTGAGGGGAGGCCTCAGAATGTCAAGCCCTGGCTTTCAACAATGGCTTGTAGAACTGCTTTGATACCATGTTAGAAATTGGCAGTTGTAAAACCAAGATCACTAGAAGAAAGACAGAGCACATAAACAAACTGGGTGTGGAGCTCGTTTAACCACAGTGATGATCTATCACCTCCCAACCATAGACAATACAACACTATTGTCTCCCTCGAGCTCGGACCTTTCAATAGAGAACGATGTACATCCAATTGGATATTGACCGAGCCTAAATTCTACTCCCAGTGGCCTTTAAATGCCATTCGTCATACACCCTTATAGGTCGATTGTGCCACAATAGTGTCAGTGGCAAGGCCTGACTTCCTCGATGACCTTAAAATGCCTTCCATTATACACCCTCGGTGGTCGGTGGTGGATCACCAAGGTGTTAGTGGCCGCCAACTAACACTGTGGTGGTCCACCACTGACCACTAAGGGTGTATAATGAACGGCATTTGAACGTCGTTGCCCATACAAGTCAGGCTTGGCTCGTTCTTATCTCCTCTCAACTCACCTTGATAAGGCACATTAACCTTTGGATTCAGTTTCACAAGATTCCAAACTTCATTTTTAACCTAGTTCCTACTAGGGTTTCTAGTTCAAATCTGCAGGCAAGATGATTGGAATGAAGGTTGAAGATCATCTTGATGGAGACAAAAACTTCATCAATAGATGCGCCATCCCTTGGGTGATGTTGCCAAGTCACTTTTTCTCCATTTGACTTGATAAGATCGAGTGAGTTGAGAAGAGATAAGATCGGTCAACATCCATTTGGATGTACATCGTTCTCTATTGAAAGGTCTGAGCTGGGGCGAGACAATAGTGTTGTATTGTCTATGGTTGGGAGGTGATAGATCATCACCGTGGTTAAACGAGCTCCACACCTAGTTTGTTTATGTGCTATGTCTTTCTTCTAGTGATCTTGTTTTCACAACTGCCAATTTCTAACATTGTATCAATGCAGTTCTAGAAGCCATTGTCGAAAGCCAGGGCTTGACATTATGAGGCCTCCCCTCACCAATATAGGAGAAAAAGTGACTTGGAACTTCGCTCAAGGGAAGACGCATCTATTGATGAAGGAAAAATCCAGTTTTGAGAAGTTTCATTTTTGACCCAATTTCAGTCCATAGTTTTGGCTCGATCTTATTTCCTCTCAACTCGCCTTGATGAGGCACGTTAACCTTTGGATTCATTTTCACAAGATTCCAAACTTCATTTTTGACCTAGCTCCTACTAGAGTTTCTATTTCAAATCTGTAGGCAGGATGATCAAAATGAAGATTGAAGATCATCTATTTGGTTTTACAAGTACAACTACATCCTTCCAAAAACAAGTAGAGCATGCCATTTTTTGTGTTTCGATATTTTTTTTCAGAATGAAAATTCACTTAGGGAAACAAATAAAACATACATGACATCCTCACCTTCTAAGGAACTATTATCAGATATTTTCCATTTTGGTTGGGATACAAGAATCCATGACAAACATGGGGAACATTAGAATGTCGGGTAAATCATACCAAGCTATCATTTAGGTGAATTTTTTTTATGTCTCATGTTATGGCTCCTAATAGAATAGATTGCAATGTCTTTATGTTTCTACTAGTGATATTTTATGTGATGTTGCATCCATTGTTGTAGGTATTGGATAGCAAGACAAATGTTATATATTTCATTCAAGTTTCGCCGATGGAGATATGTTCATATATCAGGACAATGGAATTGGATTCCAATAGAGCAAGATGATGATGATGGAACACATTCCCCTATCATACAAGTTGATGTCTTGAAAAATGGGCAATGCTTTAGATCCTTGACAATGGAAGAAAATTGGACATTATTTGATGTAAGACAACAATTGGAGTTGGATGATGTCAATGATTTTAAGTTTTTTCACAATGGGAAAAATGTAGTAACTTTTGTTACATGAACTTATTACTTGTAATTGATGTCATTGATATTTAGTTTATGTTACTTAAATATATTGAGTCTTTATCTATATATGTTTTCT